>CM074491.1:26832132-26906197 GCA_037389245.1 Oryzias sinensis | reverse complement strand
AACAGGCCTTTAATATGTTCCTGTCCACCGATGTCTAATCCTGTTATCCTTGTGTCTTGCCTCACCATTTGGGCTAATGGTTCGATATAAAGGGCAAAGAGTACAGGGCTAAGGCAACAGCCCTATCAAGTCCCCCTTACGAGACTGAATGTATTTGTGAGGGACCCGTTAATTTTGATTTTACCTGTTGGTTTGTAGTGGAGAGCACTGATACACTTAATTGACTTTTCATTGAATCCAAATTTCTCCAATGTTAAATATAGAAATTCCCAATTGACTCCATCAAATGCCTTTTCGGCATCTAAACTTATTAAGGCTGCTGATAATTTTTTTTATGTATGCTGTTTATAATGTGAAGTGTTCTCCTTATATTATCGTGTGTTTGTCTACCTTTGACGAATCCGGTTTGGTCCTCATCTATTGAATTTGATATAAATGATTGGAGTCTAATTGAAATTATAGAGGTGTATATTTTATAGTCAACATTTAATATAGAAATTGGTCTGTAGTTTTGACAATGTTCCTTGTCCTTTAATGGCTTAGGAAGTACTGTAATGACTGCGTCCTTCCAGGAGGGTGGAGTTTGTCCACTTGATAAAATCCAATTGAAAGTGGAGTGAAGCAGTGGAGTAATTATTTCTTCGAATTCTTTATACCATTCTGATGGAAAGCCATCACTCCCAGGTGCCTTGTTTGATTTCAGCTTGCCAATTGCTTTTTTAATTTCTTCCGTGGAAATTTCTGCTGTCATGAGATTATTTTGTGTCGTTCCTATTGAAGGTAGGTCTAATGAGTCTAGTAAGGTTTGCATCTCCTCTCGTTTTGCAGTCATTGGCTCAGTGTATAAGTCCTCATAATAGTCCCTAAATATATTCTCAATTTCTTTTGGATTACATTTTAATTGATTTGTTTTAGGGTCTCAAATTTTATTAATGTTTAGTTCTACTTGTCTTTCCCGTATTCGTCGAGCCAACAGCCTTGTGGCTTTGGGGCCTGAGTCGTAATAGTCCTTAAACAGGAAAATAATTTTACAGGCTTTTAGAAAACCATTCTTCGATTTCTGTGCAATTTTTCCAATAAAACAACTGATGGGAAAAGACACACATTATCACGTTTTACCACTTTGGAAGGATTCAGGTTTACGCCAAGCAAAGCAGGGACAATAAGAGGCTTGCTGTATGGCTCTGTCCACCATATTTTTTCAGTGCTTCCACTGTCACTGAGAGTCTGACAGGATCCCTTCTCTAAGTGATGTGCCTTCAGTTCAGAAACTTATGCTTCACATGAACAAGTGGGGCAGAGGGGGAGCTTTTGATGGTTCTCGTCTGATTCATCCAAGCCTGAGACAGATACTCTTACAGCGACCCTGTTGGTGACCCATTTGGCTTATTCCTCTTTATCTCCCTCAGTCTTCGTTGTAAAGAAATCAGCACTGGTTTGCTTCTGCAAACACCCACCACCTTTAACTTGTTCTGACATTGTGCCTCTCCATAAAAAGGCAACAGTGAGAGTCAAAACCAAATGGAAAAGTGGCATAAAAAAATCAATTAAAAAAGGGCAAAATAAAGAAGCGCTTACATTTCAATACGTTTACAGAACCTATTTGCTGGTTATGATTCCACTTTAAGTTAGGCAGATGCTGAAATGATTTCACTCCAAGGATAATGATTTGTTGTTAGAACACAAATAGTAATGTTGAGCTTTGAGGGGTTAGGAAAGAGGCTTGTAAATAATCTTATGTCAATGTGAACAATTTTTAGGATGTGGCAATAAAGCTTCTCCAAGTTGCCATAAATTTGAAAGATGAGCTTATCAAAAGGTCAGCCCTATGAGGGACTGGCTTGGTAACTGGATTTATCCTTCAGCTTATTTGGAGCAGAAAAACAGGGCCACATGCAACCATTGAAATCAATCATACTTCACACAGCTGATGCTTGACAACATGGGGGGAAAAAAGGATTTTTGACATGATTGCACAATGGGAACTGTATTATTAAAGTTTTTGCAAGTCATGTTTTAGCATGGTTGTTTTTTTCTGAAACATTTATGTTAACATCTACCCAATCAGTTGTGGTTCTAGGTTAAATGGCAGACTGCTAAAACCATCTAAAGTGCCCCTCTAACAGATTTCTGTCTTTTCCCAAGAATATTTCATTATTTTGTTGAGAAAACCATTCGTTTTTTTTTTTTTTTGGAAAATAATTTATTTTTTATGCAGGAAGTTAATCAGAATGCTATCTTAAAATCAAAATGGAAAAAGTTTATCTTTTTTTTTATCAAATAAAAAAAAAATAGCAAAGTAGAAATACTTTTGACAGTGTTTGTGTAAATCTGTACATTCTACACACACGCAGAGGAAAACCTTGACAGGAACCAGGGATGCATGGTGGCAGGAACTTAAAGATGACAAAAACCATGCTCTAAGGAAACAACAAAGGAGTGACAAAACAGATGACCTGACAATTAAACACTGAAATATGTACACCCACAAACAGATTGTGAACTGAAATGGAGACAGCTGTGGAGGATGACCAACCAGAACCTGACTGACTGAAAGAGAGAAAACACAAAACAGAACACGACCAAAACCAAGAAATACCACAGAAAGACAAACTAAAGAGCACAATCCTCACAGACTTAAAGGATCTAGCTCAGGAGAAGTGGAATTGGTTGAGTCACATTTCTGCTGGTGAAGACACCTGCTGTATCAAAACTGGATGGGCAGCAACAGAACTAAAAGTAGCTGCACCGTGGTTCACAATCTCCCATGAACTGCAATATAGGGCAGTATATACAGTATATGTTTGACAGCAAAAAAGTAAAAATGTAGTGTTTACACAATCAAACAAACCTTGAACCACACTTTATCTAAAATTAAAATGATATCATTGGTGCAATCACAGAAATCGTGCATCACCTTAATGAAAGCTAACCAGCACGGCATAACACTATCTACTAAATGGAGAAGTTAAATTATTGCTGTCCTGTTGTTGCTGTGTATTCTATTTAGAAAAAATAAAGTACATTTTTGTTTAAGTAGCAGCAGCACAGCATGAAAGGCATGAGAAAATGTTAGTTTGATTCATTAGAAGCTTATCAACGTGAATAATTTAGGTCTTTTCATACATTTATATTGGGTATATTTCTCTTCTTATTATTTTTTTTATTATTTTTTTTAATAAACTTCTGAGGGTTTGGACTCTTTTGTTTCCACAACATTAATTGCCATTTAAAATATAAATTTTAGAGTACACCGCAACCTCCTGCTCTCCCTGCTGCAGGCTCCTGTCAGTTTTGTCTATATAATTAAACAATTAAACAGCAACAGAAGGCAGTTACAGAAAGAAAGCTTAAAACAAAAAGCTTAAATCATAGATGTATATATTGTAATTCTGAAATGACATAACTTCAGTTTTAGGTGTACCAGTAGTCTTTTCATTATGATGATGCTATTTTTAGCCTACGCTAAAAAACCTGTGTCGTTTTCTGTGACATAGTTTTTTAGGTAGTTCATTTGAAATTCACATCTAATTTTTAGGCAGGAAGGTTGCTGGGGAGCAAACCCACCCCCCACTCCCTGTCACCTGTCTGTTTATGTGCTCTACAGCTAACTTACAACCCCTCATAACCCCAAACTAAAACTACTGGTGCAGCGAAGATGGCGAGTAATATTTGAGCTATTCAGCAGTATACACAAATTCGGCGAAACCCGGAAGTAAAGTAGCGGCGCCATTACTGCGGTGCTCTGCTGCCAAGGAAGTAGCAGTAGCTTGTTGTTGGTCCCGCAGCGGCTGTTGCAGACGTTCGCTGCAAGCTTACAAGCGAGCTTAGATGCGAAAAGTTTGTTCATTTTTATCTTTTCAACGATGCCGGAAAGAACATGTTGTGTTTTCGGCTGCTTTAACAGCAGTGCGAAAATACAGGCCTGGAATAAGACGGTTTGTGAAATTCACAAACCTTTGCTGCTAGACTGCCCGTGTTTACGGCCTTATGGATTACACAGAGTTCCTGGTCAAGCGGAGGACCAAGATGTGCATCAAAAGTGGATAAAATACATAAACCAAGATGGCTTACAGCAAACAAGAATACTGTGGTACGTTTGGCTTTGTTTGTTCTATCTGTTAATGCCAGATGTTGCACGCAGAGGGTGTAAACATACGACATAACAGCGCTAGCTAAGATGCTAACATTATTAGCCACAGGCAAAAACACAGCTGAAGCTTTCATGTCGTAGTGTTTTCAAGTGAAAATATGATTTTAACAGACTGAAGCTCTGTTTTTACTGCTTTGTATGGTCTGTAATTAAGTTACTGTAGTTTATTTCTGTGCATTGGCTTAACTGTTTGTCCTCGTTGCTTTTCTTTGGGTAAAAAAACATCTACTAGATGGATGGGTCAATGTACTCAACTAATTGGTTTTTTGATTATTCTGTGATTGGTGTTATTAAATAATTAAACTAGTATGTCAAATAGACAAATCTTCATTCTTGCAAAAAATAAAAAAGCCACATAGTACTTCAATAACAGGAGACTAAACAGGATGGGAATAAACAACAATTTTGGCCCCTTAAAGTTTAAACCACAAAAAAAAAACAATATTATATGTAAACCCCCTCCAGGGATTAATAAATAGGATGGTAAAATGGAATTGTGCATGTGCAAAGAATTTCAGTATTTACAACAACCAATGTATGTATATCTATGTTTCACTCTAAGGTGTGTGGGATACATTTTCCTGACGGACAACCCACAAGAGAAAATCCATATCCTGTGTTGTTCATGGGCTATGATTGTCGTGTAAGTAGGTCTCTTAGCAGAGCCATGTTATTGCATCACATTGTTAGTTTAAACATGCTTCATTCTCATGTTTTACTAATGTACAGCTCTTTTTCTTTTTCTTTAGGTAACTCCAGTTAGACCTCCACCCAAAAAAAGATGTCTTCAGCCACTGCACCTGAACTCAGCTATTGAACCAATGGAAACAGATGTGGATGTTGGAAATTTGCCTCTGCAAACACGTGATGTTGGAATCCAGTGGCCAGATCACATGGACCACAACTACAGTTTCAGCTGCGGTAACAAGCCGATGAAGGACTGTGGCACTCAGACTGATCCAACGCCATCAGTGTCAGCGAAAAATTTAAATAACAAAGACTTTATATTTTATACAGGTTTATGTGCTGACAGTTTCTGGCTACTTTTGCGAGCCATTCTGACTTTTTGCTCACAACCACTTAATACCAAATTGGCTGTCCATGAACAATTTTTGCTTGTTTTAATGAGACTACGTTTGGGTTTATTGTTCACTGACTTGGGTAAACGATTTGGAGTGAGTAGAACCACTGCATCTGAAATGTTTACATTTTGGAGACCAATCCTTGCAAGGTTTATGAGGGAAAAGGTGATTGTTTGGTTGCCCAGGGATACACTGAACAGAATCAGGCCCAAGACATTTAACAAAAATTATCCTAAAGCCACATGCATCATTCACTGCACTGAGGTCTTTGTACAAAAGGCCAAAGAACTTAAGAAAAAGATCACAAACTTACAGAAATTACAAACATCATAACACATACAAACTCCTATACTGTATAGCCCCATATGGATATGTTATGTTTGTATCAAAACTTTTTGGTGGAAGGGCCAGTGATAATTTTATCACAAAGAACAGTGGTTTTGTTCATCACCGATCCCTGGTGATAAGATATTGGCAGATTGTGGATTCACCATCAAGGATATTTTGCCTCCAGGTGTAAGTCTAGCTCTTCCTGCATTCACACGTGGACGTAAGGAGTTATCTGAACACGAGGAAACATCCACACGTCGCTTAGCAAATGTCAGAATTCACATTGAGCGAGCAATTCGAAGACTGAAAGGTTTTAAGATTTTATGTCATGTTATCTCTGGTAAGTTGCAAAGTGTTGATGAGATTGTAAGTATTTGTGCAGGGCTATGTAATATGCAGCCTCTGTTAATCCGTAACAGTACTGAATAAAAAAAGGAAACACCTGAAGTATGAGTGAGTGTGTGTGATGTGGTTATTAATTTTGAGGCCAAGGAAGGTCACAGTTTACCAAATATATTTTTTATTTGAACAAAAAGTTCAACAAAGCAACCAACTGTTTCAAACCACAATGTAGAAGGTTGTACATGTTTAAATTGTGAAGAAATGTCAAACTCTTGATGTGTGTATTACTCCTTTTGTCATATGCTCATTAATCATATTACTAACTACTTAAGCGCACAAATTTTCATAACCCTGTAGTTTGCGTTCTGAAGCTCATCACATGATAGGCGATTAATAAAAATAATCCTGGATACCTGTAAAAACATTTATTTTACTACAATGAGTCGTGTTTTAGTTGTTTTCAAGCTAATGAACATATTAGCAAGTAATGATAGCGTTCTGTTTTATGGCTGTCATCAATTAATACAAGCCTTAATACATAATCTTGTCATTAAATTACCAGCATCGGTCAATTTTGGCCGCTGCCTGACGTCATCTACCCAATCTTCCCTTTCCTTTGCCATTGTTTATCTACCTGTCACCTGTCATATTCGCGTGAGAAATGCTTTCATTGAAAATCCAATAGAGGGCAGCGGTAAGTCACAGTCCACAGCCACGCAGTAATGGCGATAGCCAATATGGCGGCGCCCGTAGATTTCGCGGCGGATTTGTGTATAGTTTTGATCCAGATAGCAGCTCAGATGAGGATAAAAATGAGGTACATGGATCTAGTCCTATACAAGTGAATGTATCAGAAAGGAGCACAGAAGGATGCTTGTGGCCTCCCCTACTATTTTTGTCAGACAATTTTTTGGTTGCTCTAAAATAAAGAAATACCTACAAATGCAATTTTGAGCAAAGTGTTCTTTATACATGTCCTTTGTCATACATGTTAAAAACACTAATAACACAATTTTCATGGGAGTGGGTCTTTAACCCCCACCCTTCCCTAATTCTGAGTAAATATGCAATTGACTCTTCAGAGGTAAACAGACCATCAAAATGGCTTTTGTTGAGACAACTTGGTAATTCGAGAGTTCAATCGTCCTTTTCTTTATTTTGAGCTCCCCCCAACAAGATGCCACTATGGGGATTCTCCACATTGTTCCTGTTCTACCTGTTTTCAACAGTCTCTTCCTTTTCTCATAGGAATCTAGTTCTTCAAATTTGAACATTTTTCAATATTTTTTGTCTGTTTTTTTTATTGTATCACCCTTCATGCAGCTCTGCAGTCTGTCTTTCACCCTCCGTTTTCTGTATCAGAATCAGAATCAGCTTTATTGGCCAAGTACAGTGTATGTACAAAGAATTTAGCATTGGTATCTTGTGCTCTTGTGTGAAAACAAGGCAAGGTATAAATAAGTGTAAAAACGTTTTTCTGGTGTAACAGTTCTCATGTTACATTTCATGTTCGCTCTGTAGGCAAACTCCAGGGGGTCTAGCAGAGGGTCAGTGATGTCCTTCACGTGGCCCAGTCATAGTCGCTCAAAGGATGTCATGACCACAGCGGTCAGGGTGTCTGGTCTGTAGTCGTTAAATCCTGTGACAGGGGACTTCTTGGGGACTGGGCTGATGGTGTAGTTGGTAATGGCCTGCAGTTTACAAACTGCAGTGGAGTCGTTGGCAGCAAACCGGTCCATCAGCTTTGAAGTAGGTCATCTTTGCTGCTTTGATCTCCTTTCTCAGCTTGTACCTGGCTTGCTTATACAGATTCCGATCCCCATCTCCCCTATAGGCTTCTCCCTTGTCCTGGTGTAGTTGCCTCAGCTTAGCAGTGAACCTTGGTTTGTTGTTGTTAAATGTGCAAAAAGTTTTGGTCTGCAGACACACCTTACAAAAACTGATATATGATGTCACAGTGTCAGTGAGTTCATCCATTCATCTGAGGCAGCAGCTCATTCTCTGTTCATCACTTTCAGCATTTGTTGAAATAGATGCAGCCATGAGGACACTTATACAATTGATGTTTAACCCAAGGGAGAACATATTCGTCTGCTGCTCCATCTCTCATATGCAGCAAACAACATCCCCGGAGTCCCTGTGTCCTTCGATTTACAGCTGAGTAATGGAATGTTGCATAAACTGCTGTCCCACAGAAGATACCACTTCTCAAAAGCTTGTTCTGCACACCTGTGGGGTGTTCTAGTTTCATGTGGAGCAGGAGCGCGAGGAGAATGGCCACACTGTCCAACAGAGGTGTCATCATTCTTGTTTGGTTTATTGAGGGCACTTGTTAATGTACAGTGCACCAGGGGGGAGAGAAAAGACAAACTCTGGAGAATAACTTACATGCAGTTTAAAGGTTTCTATAAATCAAAGTGTGTAAAAGATGTCCAGAAATAAAACAGATATTGTTCTGAAAAGAAAGAGTCAATCCAAGGCAACTGCCAATGCAATCAGCAAGCTTTATGTAAACCAGGGGTTTGCAGGTTTGCACGCCTGCCACAGTGTGCAAGGGGAGGGAAAGACAATCAGGGTGTGACGACAATAAGCACTTGATCTGTCGTCTATTTTTATTTTTTTGATTTGAAAAAAAAGGGTTTTGAGTAGATTTTAATTTAAATGGAGAAAGGAAACCATTGAAATAATAAGTTTTTTGAAACTGTTGCTGGTGAGATGACAGGCGGGGCAAAATGAGTGCATGTCTGTGGATGGAACATGAGCAAGTGAGTGGGAAAAGCACCAATCAGATCAGAACCAATCAGATTCTCTTTCTCCATTATTGTATCTTCTGCCATTTATTTGGGGCTTAACTCCTTTTACAATTTTCAGCTCTTTTAACCATTCAACTATTCAAATGTTCAGCTCTTTCAGCTTTTCCAAATACAATTTTTGTTCCTTCAAATACTTGAACTTTTCAAGATTTTCCAGGATTTTTGCCTCTATTGAAAAGAGATCTTGAAATTGGGATTGAAATATTTACGGTAATTGTGAAAGATTTTATGCTGAAGCATTAAACTCTGAAGCATGCACAGTCAGAAGTCTCTGGCAGATGGACTCTGGGCTGGAGACGTCTTGCATGCTAGTGATGACCTTGGACCAAGTGAGGACACCCCAGAGCCCAAACACTGATGTTGGTTAAGATGGGCAATGCCAAACCAAAGGCCAGGAGGGGAACAGGGCGTGGGTGGGCCAGAGCAATGTCTGGGATGCGGATAAACAAACCTTATCAAATTCAAAGGCCGGAATTTGGTTGTGATTGGCTGTAAAGTAAGTAAACCCTTCACCTATTGGCTCAGAGTGGAGACCAAGTGATGACGTCAGGAGGGACGTCATCTCAGCAGGCGTCCCTGAGATGACGTAGATCTTTTTTATTGAAAATGTACCAATGCTTCACTTCAAGTTGTTAAAGTTTTACATGAAAAGGTATGTTTATATAAATTTAACTGATTGAAATATTACATGGACCAACATAAGCTCTTAGGTCATTGCTATATTGAAACAACAAGATCCTGCAAATTATTAGAGCTTCATTAATAACATGACTTTCTGCTGTTTGAATGTCAAACAGGGATGTAGCATTTAGAAAAGAAAACAGTAAAGAATATGAAACACTTTGATGCACCAGATTGTCTGGATATCTCACTAATTAATATTAATATCTCATTTTTCCATGGTGCTAGCCTTCTTACTGTGGTGATGAATCATCTGTCATATACAAAGTAGTCATAATAAGCTGGGCAAAAAGGAAGCTTCATGTTTACTTTTGTTAGTTTCACTTCATTGCTTGAAACAAATTGACTTTTTCTGATTAATTTTATTTAGTTTTATTTATTTTTTTGGTATTTTGCTTTAGACAAATTTTGCTGTAAAGGATCGTTTTATGTATGTTCTTGCTGTTTTCTGACTGCTCTCTTGTCCCTGAGCAGGTCAGTGAGACACTGAGACTGACAGACTATGGTACAAATTGGATTTTGAGAGTCTTATCTTCTGTCTAGGGAAAGCAAATGTCAGTGTCATGCTCTGATCTTTTGCAACCTTCAAATCTAATTAGATTGAGGGGAGAACTACTCTTTTTTATTTGATTTTTGATTTAAGGCTGTGTCTGAAGCATGGAGCACACAGAGTATACTGTTGGGTCATGGAGACCAGACACTTGAACCTGCTTGCATACAGATATGGAAAATTCTTTCCACATTTTGAGGTTCTTGTGTGCAGCTCAAAAATAACTGTCCATAAATAATTTTGGAGGCTGCTGCCAGACAGAGGAACAACAGAATAAAAACTGTTTTCCTTGCATTGTTTTATCTCAATGCTTTTATTTCCTTCTCTTTTATCCTTGCAAACCTTTATTTTCCTGTTACCAAATTTCTCCACATTTTCTCACCTCTTACAAATAATTTTTGGCTTTTTTTGAACATCCTGCCTTCCTTTTTAGAAATACCACCCTCCTGCTTAATGTCTTTTCTACCCAAGGCTTTTTACCCATTTTATGTCAAGTAAAGACAGGAAGTATAAGCATGTGGCGGCTGCTGCAGAGTATATAGGGTGGAGATTTTGCCTGCTGTCTTATGAGCTGTCTGCTGTACTGCTTAGCAGAGGTGACAGGGTCGACGTGCATTGCTGAGACTTGTATTAGATGCTGTTGTGTCACTTAAAGAATAGAAAGAAAGAAACATTCAGTGAGGGCCACCTTCAGGCAGCATATTGTTACAATCAGCCCCTCCTGCAAATGTCACCCCACACAATACTGTGGCAGAAATACACAGGACTGCACTACGTAACTCCCACAAAGAAGACAATCTGCCAACTCATCTGTGCTTAGGAAAACCGGACTTTAGGCTATACATGGACAGTTAGTCGTTCAGAAAAGTCTCTGTCATTTTGAAGGAAATTTTCCATTCTCGTTATAGGCAATTTACAATGACACCCCCTCCCCCCTCCTAAGGCCAACTGGAATGAGATTTAAGCAGTGTAAAGATGATCACAAAACCAGAAAGACTTTGTGGCTACGTAGTTAGGCAGTAATGTAAAGGGTCTTGCCCAAAGATCCACACTGAATGAAGCTCATCATGCCCCACTGGGAAAAACATTTCAGTAAAAGACTACATTTTTTTATTATTACTGTAATTTCCGGACTATAGAGCGCACCTGATAATAAGCCGCAACCATTACATGTTCAAAGGATACAAGATTTTGTACATACATAAGCAGCACCTGTCTATAAGCCGCATGTGCCCCCATTGAAACATGTGTCGTAGATTAGGATGTGCTGAAACCTTGCGCTGAGTGTGTAAGAAAGAGGAGGGGAGAGTACGGTGCAGAGTATAGGGAGGCTCTCTCTCACTCTTGCTCTCCCTTCCGCCCCTTCCTCTTGCACACACAGCTCGCTGACACACATAATCATTCTACAATGGCTATACAGTTAGTTCATTAGTTGAATAGTTAGTTGTTACTTTTATTTGTTAATAAAGCATACTGCGTTGTAATCATTACTTGTACCGGTATTCATTGCGAAGCGGCCACGGGGGGATTTTGTGTTGAGGGGGGGGACTCTTGCTGCTTCATCACAGCGGTGATCAAAAATCCCACACCGTCACAGCTCTAGTCCAAACAGCACATGTGACGCGGCAGTAACACGGCAGCAATATGCTAGTAACAGCACTTACAGGGGTGGTTAAAAAAACATACCAGTAAAAGTCACAGAGAAAGAAGAAAAAAAGAAGTCACTGAGAGAAGCAGTAACTTATAGGCGCGCACCTCTGCACGGCACGCCCCTTCCGTGCTCTGAAACCATGGAAGTCTTCTTCCTCAGTGTTGGATTGGAATAGCGTCAGACAATCTTGGCCACACACTCTCTCTCAGTGACTCCTTCGTTGTCGCTGTCAGTAGCCGTGGTTAGATGGGCAGAATATCTTGATCTTGAAAAACAATACCCACTATGGAAGCAACGGTTAGAGGCCAAAATCAAGGCAACTCGGAGGGATGTCAGTAAGCTGACAAAGGCTCAAAGAGATACAATGAGAAAGCAAGTATCTAAGAGATATAGCCAGATGCCCATACCTGAAGCAAGCACTGGAAACTGTCAAACAAAGGCTCCTGGCCTTGAGCAGCCGGTTCACAAGAGGTTCACAAGAGACAATGAAGCCAGACGGATAAACACGCTATTAGCAACTCAGCCTGCAAAAGTGAACACTATGTGGCAAGGTCAAAACAGCCGATCAGACCCACCAAGGCTAGAAACTGAACAGTACTGGAAAAGTATATGGGAGAAAGAGACAGCACATAACAGCAATGCCCAGTGGCTGGTCTCTCTGAGTAAAGAACATAGCAACCTCCCTGAACAGAATCCAGTAACCATCACAGTGGCAGACATCTAAGAACGAGTCTCAGGTATGAAAAACTTGACAGCACCGGGCCCTGACATGATACATGCCTACTGGCTAAAGAAACTCACCGCACTCCATGAGCGCCTGGCAGCCCAAATGAACCAGCTGCTAAGAGATGGGACTCACCCTGAATGGCTAACGGAAAGGCGAACGATCCTGATCCAGAAGGATTCCTCAAGGGATGCAGTCCCATCCAATTATCGGCCAATAACCTGTCTCTCCACAACATGGTCTGTGCTGTACATATAAAAAAATAACAAAAAAATCACCCCTCTCACCGTCCGCGGGTGGTTTCTCCTCCAAGCTCGTCCCTCTACCAGAGGCCTGGGAGCTTGAGGGTCCTGCGCAGTATCTTAGCTGTTCCTAGCAATGTGCTTTTCTGGACTGAGAGGTCTGAGGTCTTTCCATGTATCTGTTGTAGCCACTCCTCCAGCTTGGGGGTTACTGCCCCGAGTGCTCCAATTACCACAGGCACCACTGTCACCTTCACTTTCCATGCTTTCTCCAGTTCTGCTCCGAGTCCCTAGTATTTTTCCAGTTTCTTATGTTCCTTCTTCCTGATATTCCCATCGCTTGGCACTGCCACATCCACCACTACGTGTTTCCTCTGTTCTTTATCCACCACTACAATGTCTGGTTGGTTCGCCATTACCATCCTATCGGTCTGGATCTGGAAGTCCCACAGGATCTGTCCTCCAGCACTGTATCCTCTGCTCTCCATTGCCTGAGACATTCACTGAGCACGCTGTTAGTTGGGGCCTTGAGCTTGATGTATGCACGCATCTTGGATGTTTCATCCTGGATAGTGGCTTCTACGCTCACTAGTCCTCGGCCTCCTTCCTTGTGGCTAGCGTACAGTCTCAGGGTGCTGGATTTGGGATGGAACCCTCCATGCATGGTGAGGAGCTTTCGTGTTTTAACATCCGTGGTCTGTATCTCTTCCTTTGGCCATTCAATTATTTCTGCAGGGTATCCAATAACTGGCAGTGCGTAGCTGTTCATTTCCCGGGTCTTATTTTTACCATTGAGCTGGCTTCTCAGGACTTGCCTTACTCGTTGGAGGTATTTAGCTGTTGCAGCTTTCCTTGTTGCCTGCTCCAGGTTGCCATTTGCCTGTGGAATTTCCAGGCACTTGTAACTGTCGTGAATGTCTGTTATTGTTCCTTAGGTTAAAAAAAAAAATGTGTTCAGATACAGTATCAGGATCTGTATCGTATCGCCAGACTATGCCCAATGCACAGCCCTAGGTACAACAAAGATAATAACTACCGTTACACTTGACAATGCAGCAACTGACCTGGAATACAAGTTCATGTCTTGAATGAACACCAGGTAGCCCTGACACTAACTACAGCGGTTAAGTGAAGTACCACCTAAAAGTCTCCAGGAAACTCTAATAAACTCCTTCGTTGTCAGTAGCCACGGTTACATGGGCAGAATATCTTGATCTTGATCAATGGTCGGGTTAAAATTCACCCGTGCACATGGGCACAGAAAACCTTTTTCCGATTAGAACAAACGTTCCCATGGCTCAAACTTTCGTTCGGAATGAATCATCTGGGCATGCGCAGTAGTGTAAAATCACCCGGATGCGTAACTAGGTCCCGTTTTAAACAAACCACTGCCACAGACAGACAGACAGCATGTGCTGCAGCTCCGTAATACGACGCGATCTTCCAAACGTGCTTTTATTAATGTCATGAATATTATGAAGCGCCTGTTCGCTCATCGTTATATTTAATCCGTGTGATCAGTGCTGTTTTATGAATGAAACAGAGCTGGAAGAAGGCTTAGGAAAAGGCTAACACGGGCTAACAATACATGAGCAACACACAGATGGGCATTGGTAGAGACTCCAGAGGAGCCAAACACATTAACTCCGCAACACGTTGCACATGGTGCAACAATAACGACTTGATCCTAAACCTAAAAAAAACAAGGAAATTATTGTTGACTTCTGAAGATGCAGTAAAAACCAAAAAACCATCAACCACTTTCCATTGGCACAGAGATGGTGGAGAGGGTGACTAGTTTAAATTTCTGGGGGTCACTATGACAGGACCTATACTGGGGTCCACACACTGCCTCAGTTGTGGGTAAGGCCCAACAATGCCTGTACTACCTTAGGTACCTAAAGATGTTGTGGTTCTGTTGAGCATGCCTCCTCTTTGGGGCACAACACCTGCTGCACGTCTCCACAATCAGCACCTCCACACCTGCTGGCCATCACAGACTCTATTTATTCTTGAGGAGGACCTCCAGCCAGCGCCAGATTATTGTTCACCCTATGGTAACAAGTCCTTGGCTTTGAACAATCCTTTACACCCAAGAGCAACTGAAATAACGTTTGCATCTCTTTCCAGTCTGCCTGCCTGCCTATCAGTTTGCCTGCCAAGTCAAATTAAATAACTTAACTTCTACCAGTTTGTGTCTGCACTTGGATTTAGTTATCCACTCCCCTCTCCCAACAGAATAATCTGGCCATTTAACATGGATCCAGCGGATATGTCTGCTTCCCAGGACCCTGCTGAGCATCCCGTTCCTCACTCTGATGTGGACTTTCTACGGCACAAACAGATGATCTTTAACCTGGATCACAGGTTCAATGCAGTTCTGGCTCAGTTGGAATGACTCACTCAGTCTTTCTCCACTCACACCGCCCCTGCAACACAACTTCCATCTGTTTTTCCGGCAAACCCGCCCGTAGCTGTGAGAGAGACCCACATCCCGGACCCCAAACCATATTCCAGATACCTGGGTTAGTGCAGGGGTTTCCTGTTGCAGTGTTCTTTAATTTTTGAACAGAAACCTCTCTCTTACGCCAGTGACCAAACAAAGGTGTCATATGTTGTTAGTCTCCTGGATGGCAAGGAATAGCAGTGGGCAGAGGACTATGAGACCGGCATGGTTTTGGGCAGCTCTCCTATTCTGAATTTGTAGAGAACTTAAAACGTGTTTGACCACCCAGTGAGAGGAGAGGATTCCACAAGACAGTTGATCTCCATGAGACAAGGAGCCCAGACGCTACAGAGTATTCTGTGGATTTCCAGACTGTAGCCGCAGATGTGGGTTTTAATTACGAGCCAGGCTTTGTTCACAAATGGTCTAAACGGGCAGCTGAAAGATGAAGAGATCCACCCTCAACCTTGGGTGACCTCATCTCCCTGACAATCAGGCTGGACAACAGGCGGCGGGATTCAGCAACGGGGACCTAGTCCATGTTCTTTAATCTCGTCAATGCTGCAAGCCCTCCACCTGAGGAACCTATGCAACTGGGTCGAGCCCGCCTCTCCACTGAGAAACGCCAGCGACGAATATCTAGTGGAGCCTGTCTGTACTGTGGAACTCCTGGACATGTTGTCATTTCCTGTCCGATCCGGCCAAAAGACAGCGATCGTCAGTAACGGTGGGGGTATTGATGACTATGACCACCTCTACTAACATCACCCACACAAAGACCCTGCTCTCGGCTACATTGTGCATCAATCAGTCATCCCATCCAGTTCTAGCATTGGTGGACTTGGGAGCAGAGGCTAACTTCCTTGACCAGACCATGGCGTCCCAGATCAGTCTTCTTTTAGAGAACCTCCCTTCACCCACTGTGGCAGGAGCTTTAGATGGCAGGGAGGTTTACCAAATCACTCAACGCTCAGCCCCAGTTAAGCTCATCACCTATGGTAATCACCATGAACAACTCCAATTTCTCATAGTGGCCTCTCCAGAAAACCCAGTGGCACTTGGACATCCTTGGTTGTTCTCACACATCCTCGTGGATTGGAGGATGGGGACCATCCGGAACTGGAGTGACACATGTAACACATCTTGTCTTCTCTCTGCTGTGCCTTTCAGGTCCTTCTATTACCTCCCCACCTGACCCACCTGACCTGTCCACTATTCCAGAAGTCTATCATGACCTTAAGGAAGTTTTCTGCAATCATTGTCCCCTTGCTGGGTTTTTCTTTGTCACGAAGAAAGAGGGTACTCTCCGTCCCTGCATCGATTTCCGGGGGTTGAACAACTTCACTGTGAAGAACAAATATCCCCTGCCACTCATCGATTCAGCTTTGAACTCTCTCCAGGATGCCACAATCTTCTCCAAACTAGACCTTCGAAATGCCTACCATCTTGTGAGGATGGAGGGAGATGAATGGAAGACTGCCTTCAACACTCCACTAGGCCAATTTGAATACCTGGTTAAGCCTTTTGGTCTCTGTAATCCCCCTCCAGTCTTCCAAGCACTTGTAAATGATGTCCTAAGAGATTTCTTGAACCGGTTTGTGTTTATCTATCTAGATGACATCCTCATCTTCTCCCATTCAGTTACAGAGCACATCCAACATGTACAACAAGTGCTACAGAGACTATTGGAAAACCGGTTACTCGTGAAAGCTGAGAAGTGCCAGTTCCACACCACCACCATATCCTTCCTCGGCTACATCTTTGAGAACAAGCAAGTCAAAGCTGACCCTGAAAAGATACGAGCTGTGGCAGACTAGCTACCCCCACCACTGTAAAACAACTACAACTTTTTCTGGGGTTCGCCAATTTCTACCGGAGGTTCATCTGAAATTACAGTCAGATAGCTGCTCCCCTGACAAGATTAACTTCTCCATCTGTATCTTTCCACTGGTCAGAGCTAGCGCTTTGAGATTTTATCTAAAATGTAAAGCGCATTCTAAACAAAATTTATTATTATTATTATTATTAGAGGAGGCAGCTAAGGCCTTCTCCATGCTGAAAGAGTTGTTCACATCAGACCCTGTTCTTCGCCATCCTGATCCGACCCTGCAATTCATCGTGGAGGTAGACGCATCTGACACTGGGGTCGGAGCCATTCTGTCACAACGATCCATGGACACACAAAAATTGCACCCTTGTGCGTTTTTGTCCCGGCGCCTGACCCCGGCTGAGAGAAATTACTATGTGGGAGATCAGGAGTTGTTGGCTGTTAAGCTAGCTTTGGAACATTGCAGACACTGGTTGGAAGGAACCAAGAATCCTTTTATCATTTGGACTGACCATAAAAACCTGTCCTACCTATAGTCAGCAAATCAACTCAGTCCCCGTCAGGCGTGCTGGTCTTTGTTTTTCACTCGTTTTAATTTTCTTTTGTCCTACAGGCCAGGTTCCAAGAACCAGAAACCTGAAGCCTTGTCTCGCCAGTTTACTTTAGATACACCAACACTGCCGCAACCCATCCTTCCTTCATCATGTACCCTTGCTGCTGTCTCTTGGGAGATAGAGGGCAAGGTTTTGGAGGTGCAGCAACAACAACCAGATGCAGGTACAGGCCCTGCTAATCGCCTTTTTGTGCCAGACTCTGTCCGCTCACAGGTCATCCAGTGGGGTAACACCTCTCGCCGTACCTGTCATCCTGGTGGGGCCCGCACCTGCTCCCTGCTGAGACGCAGATTCTGGTGGCCGACCTTGAAGAAGGACGTACGGCAGTATGTTGTTGCCTACCCAACATGTGCTCGTAATAAGGCCTCACATCAACCCCCTGCTGGTCTCCTCCGTCCTCTACCCGTTCCTGGCCGCCCTTGATCTGATATCGCTTTGTATTTTGTCACCGGTTTGCCCTCATCATGAGGTAACACCACCATACTTTCCATTGTTGATCGTTTCTCCAAAGCTGTACATTATGTGGCCCTTCCCAAACTACCCTCTGCTACTCACACTGCCAACCTCCTTGTCCATCACGTCTTCCGCCTTCACGGGCTTCCTGCTGACATTGTGTCAGATAGAGGCCCTCAATTCACTTCCCAAGTTTGGTAGGCTTTTTGTCGGTCCGTTGTTGCTGCCGTCAGTCTGTCCTCAGGTTTTCACCCTCAGACCAACGGACAGGCCAAATGCGCCAACTAGGATCTGGAGACAGCCCTGCGGTGTGTGACTGAGGCAAACCCCTCCTCCTGGAGTACTTGGACTGGGTTGAGTATGCCCATAATTCCCTCACCTGCTCTGCTACAGGTCTGTCACCATTTGAATGCTCTCTGGGGTTTCAGCCACCCCTGTTTCTAGCCCAGGAGGAGAAGGTTGCTGTGCCATCCGTCCAGCTGCACATCCGCAGGTGCCGTCAAGTGTGGAGATTGGCTCATCGGGCACTCCTGCAGAACGTAGCTGCAGCACGGCTGATGCCCGGAGGTCTTCTGCTTCCAGCTATAGCCCTGGTCAGAAGGTGTGGCTGTCTTCCAAAAATATCCCACTCCGTACTGACTCAAGGAAGCTGTCTCCCCATTACTTGGGCCCCTTTGAGGTTTTGGCTGTCATCGACCCATCTGCGGTCTAGCTCCGGCTCCCTGCCTCCATGAAGGTTTATCCTGTTTTTCATGTCTCCCACCTCAGGCTGGTCTGTTCCATTGCCTGGGTCCCTCCTTCCAAGCCCCTTCTCCCGCCCGGTTGGTTGGTGGCATTCTCCCAGAGATGAGTAGCCTCTACACCACCCGCTGTCTAAAGCGAGTCCACAACATCCTGCATGACCATCTCCATCCAGTCCACTATCTCTCCCACCAGCTGCCCTCAGGAAGGAGGTACAGGTCCATCCAGGCCAGAACAACCAGACTGAGGAACAGCTTTTATCCACAGGCGGTGCAGCTGCTGAACAGTCCCACCCATCAACCGCCCCCCACCCCTCTCCAACCTTCTCATCTGAGTACACTGTGAATAGAATTGCTGCTTATCTCCCGCTTCATATCCCAACGCACGACCCAGGACGGTTTCAAGATGAAGTAAATCGGAGCCTCACGGAAATTCCTTTTCAGGATGAAGCCTGTTTATTCAAGCACGCATGAACAGCCAAAACAGCATGGACTTCACTTCAATTCACAACACTATCACTCAAGGTTTTACCCCAAACTCCCCACTTCCCATAAAGAAATCCGATTTTTGATGTCATTTTTATTTTGAGGATTCGAACAAAAGAATGCTCCCCTGGCATATCTGAAGTTTAATTTGTAAATTTGTGTTTTGTATTGTACCTTCGTTTTGTACAATAAAGGTTAAAAAAAAGTTATATTGTAGTGGCGGTCATGTGCATTTTAGTTCTGTTAGCAGCAGGGGATTGTGGGACGTGGTCTCTTGATCTAATTAGGGCTCAGTATTAGCATTTCTGTTTGCCCACGTTTCTTTCCATATGTCAGTTTTGTTGTTCCACCTTAGTTTATTCTTCCTGTTATGTTTGTTTCTTTTGTGTGGAAGGGGGAGAGGTTGATGAGTCCTGTGCAATGTTCAATGTGGTGCGTCTGTTAAACAAAGGGGCTTGTGATGCCAGAAAGTAAACTATATGCTATCAGCTAAGCTTTCTGCCTGCTCCTCTCTGAAATTGGTGGTAGACGTGCATTGTATGGGGCACGGGTATTTCTCCAGCGCAGCCAAGTGATTGACAGCTCGACTTCCAGACAGTTTGGCTCCAGTTTTGCCGCTGCAAGTGACGTGACTACTTTGCGTTACACGTTTTACAAGTTACAATAAGTTTTTTCTACGCATTCTTACAGCATTGAAAAACATTAATAATGTTTGTGTCTTGTTTTTCCTCTTACAGAAACCATATTAAAACAAAAAATATATTTCTATCCCCCATCTTTATACATTTTCAAACATTTTTGAAAATGCTCCAGGGAGCCACTAGGGCAGCGCCAAAGAGCCGCATGTGGCTCCTGAGCCGCGGGTTGCCGACCTCCGGTCTAGATGACCCAACTCCCAACGTTAAAGTGCCTAGGATAGCACAAGGGTTAAATAACATTCATTTTCAATACCTCTTTTCATACATAAAGTAAAACTGCAATTATTAATATTTACATGTATGTCACTTTTTGCAAAAAAAAAATCTTGCATCATTAAGATAAAAATTGAGGAGCCCAAAAAAAAAAAAAAAAGACATTGACCATTTCTGCAGGAGAAGTCAGAACTGGCAAAGCTTTTAAGTGTTTAAAGAAGCAGCTTTGTCATGTTCCCCTTGGTGTGCACAATAACTGGACTAAGCCTGTGCTGCTATTTAAAGCTTGAACTGGCTGATGTCCTGTGGCACTTCTACCTCCCTTAGTTGATGTTAATCTGCTGAAATGAGTAGAAAAGCGGGAAAACACTGAAGCGTGATGCATGTTGCATTGAGCTGGATGTGTGCTCCTTAGGTTGAACAAAACATAATCCATAAATGAGCAAATGTGTACTTGCAGAGTATTTGATGGAATACTTACCTATTTAACTCAGTTGCTTTTGCTTTTCTTTAATTTCTCTCTATCCAATGACACGCAAGTCCATAATGTCATCTCAGTGGTTCAAGGACAGAGTTTACAATAATACCATTGAACCGTCACTTTAGAGAAAGAGAAAACATGGGAACATGTTCTTGAATCAAAGTCTTTCAATATTGTTTACCCCTCATTGCACTGCAAATGCCCTCACCGATGAGTCGACATTCTGAACAGACCCAGACAAATGTGGAGCGCTCAGACCATTCTCAGAGTGAATCCTGTTAGGCAGGAGGCGAAAGCACTGGAGGGTTGTCTGCAACGCATTTCAGTGACAAATTAGTTTTTGGTAGACAGAAGGGGAAAATTTTATAGTTCACTTGTTTCATTCAGAACTCACATTTTATTATTTCTCCACTCTGACACATGTCCTATGAGAAAGGCTGAGCGAGAGTTATTTTCATCCCAAGGTACAGATGTTAATGTCTCCAACATGGTTAACATTAAATAGACAGATCCCTATGAGATCTTTTACTGTACATTTAGCCTTACGTGACAAGGTCATATGTGTGTTTTGGCTAAGGTCCTAACTGAAAAAGACATTCCCTTTTGAATAATTTTTGACATTTTCAAGCTGGCATGAACTTAAACTGTTTAACTTTTTTACCTTTATTATGCTTCCAAACTGTAAAGCTTGTTAGAATAGTGCCATGGTTTAGAAGTTTTTATAGATATGCTAACGTGGGCAACAAATGTAAAAGCAGTGTTGGACTGTGTTTTTTTAAAAATTTGTTACTAACAAGGCTGGGAGTTCACATAGTCACAGTAACGTTTGTTTTAGTGGCACAGGTTGTTTTTACATGTGTTGCAAACAAGGTTGGGAGTTACAGGTATTGTATACGCTAATGCGTCCTGCTAGTTTGACAACACCTCAAGCAACACTTGACAGCGCCTTTAATTCTACCCCACTTTCCCAGCCTCCCGCCGTGAACAACTCAAAGCCTGCATACATACAAACACGGGGACCAAATATATTGATTATTTTGTTTAATTCATCATATAACTATAACATACTTGTATAAGCACTAACAATTAAGGAGATAGTATGTAAGTCTGCTACTAACACACATCAGTCAAGTTGGTTTTTTAAGGGTGGCTGGCTTTTGGTAAAAATTGCCAAATTTTTCAGTTGTTTTTTTTCCTGAGCTAAGTACAGCCCTTTCACGTTGGCTTCATGAATGAACATCAATGAAAAGTAAAGAACGTATTCTCCTGCATTTTGTTTCTGAAGTGCTTCATAATACTGAACAAAAAAAGAAAAACAATTGTGTACATTGTATCTGAACGAATAACTATATGAGAAAGGCTGTCAAAGTTATTTCTGAAAACACAAGACTAAAAGACAGACAGCAAGAGCAAAGTAAGATTTCTTATGAGGAGAGCTGGAAACAGACAACCAGGTGAGGCAAGTAAGGCAGAGCCTCACCTGTCATGATCGTGATAAAATAGAAAAAGGTAAATTAAGTAAATATTGTTTTCCACTGATCTATGATAAATATACATTTTCAATAAAATCAACATGTTTTCCACAATTTCTGAGGTTAAAATCGCCGAATTTGAGTGTTATACGATCACAGATGGAGCGGAAACTCCTGTTGAGGCTCTCGGAGGCGGGGCTCATTGTCTTCTTTTGTACACCTGAGGCCAGACTTATTATGTTCAATCATGTTGGAAAATCTTGTATGCTGGACCGGACGGAAAAGAAAGAGGGAAGAAGAGAGAGGATCGCAGAGGAGAGGGGGAAGGAGGTGATATAGTAGGAGGGGAAGGGGGATAAAACCATAGGGCTAAAAGAGCAAAGCAATGCTTATTGGCTGTTAATCACCATGGTAGTGCCCAAGTGCAGTACAAAAAGGGCCAGAGCTCTGTCCACACACACCCAAGTGTCAAACACACCATAGCTGCAAAATGTGTCCATCTGTCGCACATGCACAATAAAACAGATAGTGTTCAGCGTCTTCCATACTTATGCCTTAAAAACCAACTAGTGTGTGAAACATTTCAGTCATTCAGTCAATGCCAGAAACCGCCAGTGCAGTGGAAAGCGCCAACACCGTGGTCAGGTGAGTGCTCATGTCTTCTAAATGGATGGTGGAATGTGTAAAGAAGGAGGGAGAGCGGCCCAGCTACTCACCCTAAGACGACCCCCACCAAGAAAGAGCAGCGGCAGTGCCGAATCCCCCAATCACCACACGAAACCGGCAGGGGAACAATCACGCCTGGCTACTGCCCGCCACCTGCGGCCAGGCCAGCAGGACTGGCCAAGGCCCCCAGAGCCAGAGAGAGCAGGGAAGAATGTGAGGAAAGAGAGTCACCAGCCCAAATTCAGGAGAGAACAGCCTCAAGGCCGTGGGAGGAACCTGCAACGCAGGGGCCCCACCGAGGAAGGACGCCCACAGCCCCAGACGAAAGACCCCACCTCACCACCCAGGAGTTCTGCATCCCCCGCCTCAAACTCCCAGGCACGAGCCAAGACCCCCTGGGGAGACTCAGCCCAAGACTCCAGAGAGAAGCATCCGCCCGGCCCACGGGTTGGTCCAGAGGAGCAGGGGCCCGCCCCGCCCCAGGAGAGGGGGGAACCCCGGGAAAGAAGAGGGCCCACAAAGGGTAAAACAGAATATGGCCCCACCAGGCTCGCCACAGTGTTGAACACCAAGTGGGCCTACGCCAGGAGCAAGGACCAGAACCCACCCCTAGACACACCCCCTGCCCAGATGTGGGTCAGCCCACCCCGCTGAGAACACCCCGGCTGGCCCAGGAAGCCGGCACCTGGGACATGTCGCCAAGCAGAAGGGGCCCAGACTTACCAGGGAAGAGGCAGGGGACAGAGGTCCTAGGTCCCACCTTCCGTGCAAAATGTGTGTGCGTGTATGTGTGTTTGAGAGGGTGTGTGTGTGCATGTGTGTGGTTATGTTGGATGTATATATTGAGGGGAGGGTGTGTACTATGGGGTGAAGTAAATTGGCGGAAGAATTAAGGGACATTCTGATTACCACAGTGATGTCCCTCACCCTCCCCACCAAGGGCCCTAAATGTCTAAGGAAAGCAAAATTCATGGTAGGGTGCTAGGAGGACATCTGCTGCTTGTCGCCAGTGATGTCCAAGCACTTACCAAGGGCCCTCTACATGTCTAAGGTGGCAAAGAAACCGAAAGAGGGGGGCCCACTCCATACGGCAACCATAGGAGGGGGGCCACTGCCTAGTAACCCCCCCCCCCCGGCTCATCGCAGGCTAAGCCCCCACCCCTCACCCTATTATATATATAGAGGTTGCAGGAAGGTGTGTTGGGACAGCTGGCAGACTGTCCTCGTGGTCAACAGCTGTCCCCCCCTGTGCCAAGGGGGCCAGGCCCACCCAGCCCAGGGGCCCCACCGAGGCGCCACACCCCCAGGCCCAGCACCACCTAATTTGGCCACAGAGGGAGAGAGCCAGAATGCCCCCCCCGGAGCAAGCCCAGGCCCCCACCCCCAAACGCCGGCCCTAGAAGAGCTCTGGTCAGGCCTCGACGGGACCGAGGCAGCCAACCGGCCGGGGAAACCGCCGATGGCCTCAATGTTCAATACAATTCAATTCAATTCAATTTTATTTGTAAGCCCATATTCACCACTACAGTCATCTCGATGTGCTTCGTATCAGTAATTGAAAAAGTTAAACATAAAGTTAAAAGGATCATGAATACATAGAATTCAATGGGAAAATACTAAATAGAACTAACAAAAAACTGACTAAGCTAAACTGCCATACCTGCCCTTAGACCCCCCTTGGCGGTAAGGAAAAACTCCTAAAAAAAAAACGCATTCCAGAAAAAAACGAAGAAACCTCAGGGATGCCCACATGAAGGAGTAAGTAAGTAAGTAATCTTTGTTTATATAGCACTTTTCACAGAGAGCGACTCACAAAGTGCTTCGCAATGTTAAAACAATATAAAATCAGTAGCGATACCCAATAAAACGCACACAGGCATATAAACAAACAAACAGGCAAAAGTGAACACAAGTAAAAGCTTTAAAACGCTAGACTGAGTCAGTTTGGCGCAGGGACAGGGGGAGGTTGTTCCAAATTCAGGGAGCGACTGCCTGAAAGGTCTCCTGTACTTTTAAAATGAGTTTTTGGGACACATAAAAGATTTTTATCAGTGGACCTCAAAGAACGTGCAGGAGTGTAGGGAGTTAAAAGGTCAGAAATATAGATAGGGGTTTGTTCGTGCAGGGCTCTAAAAACTAAAACCAAAATCTTAAAATCTATTCTAAATTTAACAGGAAGTCAATGTAAAGATAAAACCAGAGGGGTGGTATGAGTGTGCTTATTGGTTCCAGTTAAAAGCCTTGCAGCAGAGTTCTGGACCAGTTGGAGACGTTTAAGAGACTTTTTGTTAAAACAAGTAAAAAGAGAATTACAATAGTCTAAACGACAGGAGATAAAACCATAGATGATCAACTCAAGGTCAGTTTTTAACAAAGCGCTTCGAATGAGAGTCTAGTATGGTGTCAAATTAGCGCCTAAATTATTCTTATTATATCAAAACAGTAAAACCGCGCATCAAAACCCCAAATCTGTGAATCAAAATGCATAGATTGAGAACCAAAACCCACAATTTGCAACCAAAAGCTATAACCCAAAGCACAATCCTATTTCTCAGCTGGGAATTTGTTTTCTCGCCTTTCTGAAATCCTGTTTTTGAGTTGCAGTTTTGTTTTGAAATTGTCTTTTTGAGTTGTGCTTTTATTTTTTGAGTTGCGCTTTTATTTTTTGCGGTTTTGATTCAAAAACCTGTCGACACGTAAAAACAGTGACATGTCAGTCAAGGGGAGGGGAGGCGGGACATCCCTGATATCCAGAAGCTCATTGGCTGCCGAATAACACCGAGTATTACGTCAACAGACCAGTTTAGAATGTGCTAGTAAGTTTTTCATGTTTTTCAAATCTTTTACTATAATAAACGATCAAACTTGTACTTTATTTAACCAGAGGACGCCAGCACAGTCAGATGAGGAGCTCCACCAGTAGCTGCTAGTGAAAAAAGATGTTAGAAAGTTAGATGTTGCATGACAAACTATCACCATTGTTCTCCCGTGTTAGCATGTTAGCTAGCTCAATGCTAGCAGGGTTTACAGCTCTTTTCATGACTTTTATGGATTGAACAAAGTCGATTTTTTACCACAGTGTCAGGATCGGTCATGTAAACCTGGGAATAATTGCCCGTGAATTGTCACTAGGATTAATCAAAGATTTTTTTCAACAAGTACATTCATGTATAATTTATAAGGTTTCTCAATATATCTTTAGGGATTACAGATTGATTGAACAAAGCAAAATATTGCTGTACGAAAGTGACACCTTTCCTAGTTTGGGATCAAATTGTGGGTTTTGGTTCTCAATCTATGCATTTTGATTCACAGATTTGGGGTTTTGATGCGCGGTTTTACTGTTTTGATGCCAATACTTTAGCCGCTAATTTGACACCATAGTCTAGACCAGTGTTTTTCAACCGGTGTGCCGCGGCATACTAGTGCGCCGTGGGAGATGGTCAGGTGTGCCGTGGGAAATTGCCCTCATTAACTGATCTAAAAACATTTCCCATCTCCAGGATTTCAGCTCTCTTCATCCAAACAGGCCCTGATAAAACACTGAGGAGTTAGGAATATAAAAGATCGTAAAATCCTTTTTCTTTGCGTTTATTTTATTTTATTAAAGACATTTTGATAAGAATTCAATTCAATTCAATTTTATTTGTATAGCCCAAAATCACAACAGCAGGGCTTCGAAGAAAAACATGAACTCAAAAGGATCACGAATACAAAGAGTTCAATAGGAAAATACTAAAATGAACTAACAAACTGACTAAGCTATACTGGCATCCCTGCCCTTAGACCCCCCTTCGCGGTAAGGAAAAACTCCTAAAAAAAACGGATTCCGGAAAAAACGATTCCAAAGAATGACGGTACCGCGATTCAGCTGCAGCTTTGGCTGCATTTTGGAAAAGTCCCGTCCCTTTAACTGTTTCCACCAATCATTCTTGGGGGGCTTAATCCCATGTCATCAGTCTGACCAATCAGAAGTGGTTAAAGTCTTCACTTCCTTGTCCCGATTTAGCTCGTAAAGTCTCTCAGTTCTAACAAAAATACCAGCTAAAGCTCGTCTTTAGCGGTGTAGCTTTCCACAGAATCCGGTATCAGACCGTGGAACAAGTGAACAAAACAATGAAGCTCAGAGAAACGATCTCCGGCCGTTTATTGCACTACATCTCCCATGATACATTGGGTTGTGAGAGTGACAGCGCACAAGGAGATCTGTTGTTAAACGTCTTGAAACCAACGAACACACTTCAAACTGTTTTTTAATCTTCTAACTCAGTGGTTCCCAAACCTTTTCTGCAGGGCCCCCTTTCTGAAGATTAGAATATTTTCGAGCCCCCCCCACACTGACAGAAACATACAAATCCTTTGTTTCTAAACTCCACAGCGCCCCCCCTGCAATACCTCTGCGCCCCCCTAGGGGGCGCGCCCCCCAGTTTGGGAACCACTGTTCTAACTGAACTTTTATTGTGTCTTTTAGAAAAAACAGCTGCAGTTTCCAGCTTTTTCTGCAACAATTATTTCAAAAATGCATGTGAGATTGTGGAGAGACTGTAGATTAATACAGACTATGAGTTTCTCCTTTTTTTTTTTTTTTTTGGATCCTGGTGTGTCGCGGGATTTCTTTTAAGGTTAAAGTGTGCCATGGCTCAGAAAGGCCTGAAAAACACTGATCTAGACCCACTAGACAGGTGTTAAAAATTGTCAACCTAAAAACATCAAATAAATTTTGAATTAATTTTTTTAAATGGTTTATTTCAAGCAGTCAAAGCAAGAATAATGTACAAAACAATATAATCAGCTTTCATACATTCATATAAACTCATATTAAACTTATTGGACATTAAAGTAAAGATTGCTTGAAAGGGAGTGGAAGGAAGCAAACTTGTATAATCCCACTCCTGTTCTACCGTAATCACGTTTATTACATGATTTATTATTATCCGGTTCATAACTTTTTATCAGATATCAATGCCTTACCAAGACAGTTTCAGGGGATTATGAATGCCTATGTCATGGTATCTCTGGGAGTCCTCTCCTCTCCCCCTCCATTCTCTGCTTCATCCACAGATTGAACCCAGCTGTCTGCAGTTACCTCATCTCCTGCTCCAGTATTTATGGTGGCCGCCTTTCAGAATTCATCGGCAGATCGTTGCCCTCAAAGGTGCAGCACCTGGTTAATTGCCTTATCTACGACAAAAGTATCTCCTTTTTTTAAATAAGCCTCTTATCCAAGTTTTCGATCTGCCCGCAGGATTTCTACACCACTAGTGCTGACCTGGGTTTCCTTCGCATTGCCAAGCCAAGACACAAGCCAAGCCGCTGCTCCTGCCAAGCCAAGACTCCAGCCAAAGCCACTACACTGCCAAGCTACGCCTCCCACCTCTGCTGCTCAAAACAAAGAGGCTTACCTTCACATCCCGGTCTTGCCTAATCTCCGGTGAAGTCGTCACGAACTCTTTGCAAATAAATCCCTTTTCACCAAGATCCATACGTCTCTTTCTGGGTTCCAGTGTTTGGGTCTGCTGACGTCCGAACACATCATGACAGCCTAAGTATCAATAAATCACATGACAATGATAATGAGAAATTATGTAAAATAGACACCTATTTTGTATATTAACATACCACATACAGATCAGTTATCTAAAACGTATTCAGATTATTGTTGTTAGAAAAATCATGATTGTAATTCAAAATAACTCAGAAAATAGACAAACAAGCCAAACCAAAAGGGCTGTTGGGTGGACATATAAACATACGGAGTATGGCATCCAAACACGAAGAGCTGGGACACCTATTGTGCAACTCCAACATTGACATTCTCTGTTTTTCTGAAACATCTTCCTCTTCAGATGCAGTAATAACTAAACCTGAGTATAAGGTTTACAGGAAGGACAGGACACATGGCAGGGGTGGAGGAGTTTTATTGTATGTCAAAAGCAGTTTAAAATGTCAACAGATTATATGGCCAGAAAACATGCACATTGAATGTATTGGCATGAATATTTCACTCTCAACTGTCATGTCATTTAACTTAATTTGTGTATATCGTAAACTATCTAGTAAATTGGATTTTTATGATAAACTAAAATGTCTTCTTAATCATCGCGATTTACATAAAGAGATAGTAATTGTTGGAGATTTTTTAATACAAACTGGAATGAAAAAACGATTAGAAAAAAATCTTAAACAAGTTACTGACCATTTTAACCTCACACAATTAATAAAACAACCCACTCGGATAACCTCACACTCAAAAACACTTATAGATTTACTATTTACAAGCCAGCCTGAAAGAATCACTAAGACTTTTAACTATATGACGGGGTTATTGGATCATAATGCTATTTTTTTCTCAAGGAAGTTCAAAACGTTTTCATGAGACCCACAGTTTCTTACAGTACAATCCCAAAAACTCAAATGCAAAATCTGGAGGCAGCTTTGCAAAGGACTGACTGGAGTGAAACAATAAAAAGCATGGACATTGAAACTTCTAGCAATTTGTTTATCACAAAAATAAAAGAAATATTATCAGATTTCACCAGAACAGTAAAACAACATAAGAGAAAGCGGAACTCGATACCATGGTTAAATGATGACTGTAGAAAAATAATGAAGGATTGAGATGAACAACTTAAAAAATCATTAAAAACTGGCCTCACTAGAGATAGATACAAATTCACATTTTTAAGAAATAAAGTAACCCAAAGTTTGCGAAAGGCTAAAGCAAAATTCTTCATGGATATTATTGTTGAAGCAAAGGGAAATGCCAAGAAGATCTGGCAAAATCTTAATAAATTAATTGACAAAGAAGTGAATGACTCAAACAAAAATATTGACTTCACAATTAACAATGTAATGGAAATCAATCAAACTGTTCTAACTAACGAATTTAACCATTTTTTCATTAACTCAGTTAGGGAGATAACACCCACTCTTACTGCCAGACCTATTGATCCTGCAGAACCTGTTTTTTCTCTACAAGAAATCACAGAGCTGGATGTTGCCAAAATTATTGGCTCATTAAAAAATTCTAAAGCCAAGGATGTCCATGGGCTGGATACAAATATCATCAAACTATGCAAAAAATCCTTACTTTTACCAATAACACATATGGTCAATTTATCATTTAAACAAAAATCTGTGCCATTGTCTTGGAAAACGGCTACTGTCACCCCTTTTTTTAAAAAGGGCTCACAGTGCTCTCAGGACAACGGCGTCGTCTCGAGGGGACTGTGAGATTCCATACAGAAAAACAGCCTTTGGACAAAACTCTGGAACAGTCTTCCACTGTACATAAGGGAGTCTCAAACATTACAGACCTTCAAAACACAGCTCAAGCAGTGGCTGAAAGCAAACCAGTCCTGTAGCCACTGACTTTTAACTCTCATAATGTACCACCTTTTCGTGTTGTTATCGTATCTGTGATTCTGTCTTTTGCCTAGGGACTATGGATGCAAATTAGCATCATTGCTATAATCCAGCATGTTTACGCCTATCATTGTTTGGTAGATGTTCATTAATGTGCACTGTCCCTATTAAACAAAGCTTAAATAAATAAAAACTGCGTCTTCAGTGGAGAAGCTCCCGGTGATTCTTCGGGACGGCTCCGCTTGCTGGAGGAAGCTGACTTGCCTGGCTGGGTGTTTTTTTTTCCCATGACGAAGTGCTTGTGCTGCTCATCAGTGTAGCGTGTCAGACTATCCAGGTCCTCCTCGCTGCTCTCCAGAACAGTCGGAGTCTTCCTTCGGTAAATCCTAGGAAAAATATAACACTGGAACAGTGCATTTATTCCCAAAATAGGGAAAAAAGGAGGGGAGAAAAAGAGATACCGCTTGTTTTGTTTTAGTTTTCAAGATTAGATCATTTTATTTTCCACCAAAGTCTAGGACAGATCCGCGTCAATGCTTCGTGCGATCCCAAAAATCCCCATGCAATCCTGGAAGTCGTCCACTCTTTTCCCCAGAATGTCAACCCGGTTACCTTGTTGCTCAAGCTTTGAGCTCAGAGTCTTCAGATCTCTACCACTAGCTCCATGAGAGGGGTTAGCTTACCCTGGATGTCGCAGAGTGCAGCTTTAATGTTTTCACTGTTACTTGTTTACTTGTTGCTTGGTTTTTCTTCGCCCATGGTCGGCTGTCTTTCTTGGAGATAATCAACCAGCCAAATCGTTTGAAGATCATTGTTAGAGCAGCCGGTAGGCAAAATATGTCCATTCGTTAACCCAGAACCGGAAGTAAATACATGACTAGAAAAGATATATATACAATAAACAATCATTTAAAATACATATAAATACTAAAAACATGCACACAGTGAGAAAGATAAAAACAAGTATAAAAGACACAAAGGTGACAGATCGGAAAAGGAGGGGCAGGCAATTAATATAGTTCAATGTGGAGATGTTTGTTGTGATATGAACCAGTTTTTCATGCTTTTTAAACAGTGTATGTGGTGAGGTCTGGTGGGTGGCTGCCAGGAGCATAGGGCCGGTCTCCCTTGGGGGGTCCTGGCTCGTACCTGGGGTTGGGGTGGGGGGATGCCCAGAACTCCTGGGTGGTGTTGAGGTGCTCGTCTGGGCCTGTGGGCACTCTTCTGGGGCGGGGCCGTGCGTTGGGCCCTCCCGGCGTGGCTGGGGCCTGCTCTCCTGGTTGAGCTGGAGCTGCACTCTCTGTCCCCCCATCCGTCCCTGCTCTCTGGCTCTTTGTATTACATCTGAAGCTTACCGTAATGATAAACATCCAGAAACCTGTTGCTTTATGCTGCTTCATGGTTTTACCCCCCCCCCCTTCTATAATCACCATCCTATCCCCCTCTCTCTAACATCCCTCTCTCTTCTTCCCTCCTTTCCTTATCCGTCCGTCCGGTCCAACACAAAAGAATTAGATTAAAATGAATAAAGTTTGGCCTCGATTACAAAAAGGGGTTTATTCAGACATACCTTTGGTTTGTTTAAAGATTAATAACCCCTGTTGTTGAAGTACAATATGTCCAACACAAGAGGCCCTCAGCTTTCATCTGTCTGCCCAGCTGTTGGACAGGACAATAAATAAATAAATAAAATTTGAAACGTTAAACTTAACATGGTTGTATGCTTACATACAGCCGCCTGACCACCCTGGCACCGCGCAAGCAGCTCAAACGCAGTTGTTGTTGGTGTCAGAGGATTCAGATGATTAGCATGATGTACCAAAGCACACGAAGGTGCAAAAGAGCATACTTGTAAGGTAGGAGGAGTGATGTGTGTAACCGCTGCTGCTGGTTTTGCTTCATTTATAAACGTTGCATACGCACAAAAGAAGGCGTACGCCACTCTCTACGCAATAGTTGAGATTTATAAAAAGCAAACTTGACGGGAAAATGTGCGGTCCTTCACGCTCTGACCCAGGCGTACGCACAAAAACGGGTGAAATGAGAAACGGCGACACCGTCGGCAGATGGAAGAAACACGTGAAAGTGAAAATGACAATCCTGCCTCTCAGAAATAACATGAAGACTTCACAAAGCAAGTCTTACAATTAACAGCCTACACCAACACCTGTTTGATCGATCAGCAGTGAAACAAACAAAAAAGATCAAACGAAAATTACAACAGAAATTCAAATGAACACATATTTGCAGAAAGAAAAGTGAAATATGTTCTGGCATGTTGTGCAATTCATCCTCATAAATAATATAGTCAACAGAACAAAATAATTACAAAACTGATATTCTCGTCAATGTGTCTGTCTGGCGGAGCAGATATAGGTGCGGGCATGCGGACGGACAGACAGATGTATTAATTGTCCACTGGGGAAAGTTGTTTTCATTGTAAAACATTTCTTCATAAGAATGGAACAATCAAAAACTGTTGTCCACTCTCCTTAGTATACAACCATTTCAAAATAAAAGTCAATTCCATAAATGCTTTTTTATTTTCACAATAAAGCTGCATTCGTAGACTCAAGAATAAAAGGAAAAATCAATCCACCAAATGGCTTTTTCTTCTGCAACACCGCACATTCTGTCACTTAATTAAAATGATAAAGAAAATGGCATTTGAGATTTAGTTTTAAAAAGTTGTCTTGTAAATGTGTGGCAAAAGTCAACATTGAATACCTAATTTGACAATCAAAATGGATTAACAGAAATGTTTTTTTCATTTTCACAATGTAACTGCATCAATTGACTCAAAAGTAAAATGAAAAATCAATCCTCCTAAATCCTTTTTAATTTTCTACTTCAACATCGCTCAAAGTGCCGCATTACTGAATTCCAGTCAGCATTTCCACTTCTGCGTTGTTGGCCCTACTGGCAAACGACATGCCGTTCTCAAACATCTGTGCACAATTCTTGTTGGGATTAGCTTTTCCAATTGGAGTTACGAACGGTTTCAAAGTGTGATGTTCGTGACAGGAAGACCCCCATGACCCCTGTAAGGATTTACCGGGTTAGAAAATAGAGTTAGGAAATCATTTAACAGCAATATAGACTTAAAAGTATCTGTTTCTTTTCAGACCTTTTTGTCGTTTTTTTTGTTTTACTAGTTAAAGCGCCGTTTAAATGTCTGTCCACCTCCAGGGACAGGCGTGTGAACAGTCGGCGTGAAACTGTCATGAGACTCACTTTCTGAAAACGGGGCGGAAGAGGGACTCAGCAAGCGGCTACTCCACCTAGCACTTGGCACGTGTGCATTTTTGAATAAAACTTTATACCACATTGTAAGCTTAAGCAATCCAGCTTCTTACAAAATTATCCAACCTCTTGGTCCACACTCTTCTATTCTTGCTTTGTCCCTCTTTTTTCAGCGCCAAATGACTGGAATTGACTGGAAGTGCTGACTGGCTGATTGCGTCTGCTTGAGGCTGCACATCTGTTGCTCTGTGTGTAAATGTTTGAACATCTCATCTACTAATGCAAGCCAGCATTAGTAGGATAGTATATCTCAGAGAAGAACTACTGATGCTCAGGAAACATAAAAACCCCGGACTCCGATGTGTTATTCCATCGGAGCTTAGGCAGAAATACCGGGGGTGGCGAGCCGGTCGTAAACACAGGGCGAGGCTGAAAGCTAAGGCGACTAACCGGCAGCGTTTCAAACCATTAATCCCCCCGTTATTATGGAAAGGTTAACGCCCTGTCTAACAAGACAGACGAGCTTACTGGACTGATCAAGACACAACGCTGCTACATGGATAGCAGCCTCCTTATCTTCACCAAGACCTGGCTAACCAGCTATGTGCCGAATTTTAACCTGGATCTGCCCGGTTTTACCACCGTGAGAGCAGATCGCGACCCAGACTCCAGCGGGAAGAGCAAGGGGGGTGGCCTCATCCTGTACGCCAACAGACAATAGTGTTTCCCCGAATCATCAATCGTCAAAAAGATCTTTGACCGTAATCTGGAGCTGCTATCGGTGGGCATCAGACCCTATTACATCCCATGTGAGTTTTCCCACATCATCGCGCTTCTGTGTTTACATTTCTCCGAGAGCAGAGACAATATTCAACACAACCACTGAACTGCAGTCCAAGCACCCAGGGGTGTCCTTCATTATTTCTGGTGGTTTTAACCACGTATTCTTGACACCACTTTGCCCACTTTCCACCAATATGTCGACTTGCCCCACAAGAAAAACAGAACTATTGGTCTTCTGTATGGAAACTCTCTGGAAGCATGCTCAGCTGCCCCCCCCCCCCCCCCGCCTTGAAAAATCTGACCACAACCTTCTACACCTGCAGCCAGCTACACTCCCTCTTGTGAAGAGAGAATGAGAAAGGTCCAGCAACAGGAACTAAAAGTCTGCATGAGGAAGGCCAAAGAAGCACACGGGAGGAAGCTAGAGCAGAAGTTGAAGGAAAAAAACACCTGCGTGGAACAGCATGAAGAATATGACTGGATGCAGCAAAAAAGGGGGCGGCAAGCAGGACTCAGGAGAGATCAGATTAACTCAATGCTTTTTTTTGCCTCTGTTCCTCCTCCTGCTGCTGCCCCTTTGCCCCCATCTCAGTCATCAAGTCCCAACTATCACTCCTTTTCCATCACTGGAGCTGAGGCGGCTCTACCCAAGAAAGCAGCTGGCCCGAGTGAGTCCACAGTTCCTTAAGGCCTGTGCTGCAGAACTAGGTGACCCCCTACAGCAGGATTATAACCTGAGCCTGCAGCTGGGGAGGGTCCCGTCGCTGTGGAAAATGTCATGCATTGTTCCTGTAACCAAGAAGAGTTGCCCCAGTGAGCTGAACGACTACAGGCCGGTCGCCCTCACCTCGCATGTCATGAAAACGCTGGAGCGGCTGGTCTTGCAGCTCCTGCGACCCCAGGTGCAGAGAGATGAGAACCCTCTCCAGTTCGCCTACCGACCAAAGGTAGGAGTTGAGAATGTCGCCCTATATCTTCTCTACCAGGCCCTCTCCTACCTGTTCACAGGGTCTGTGCCTTGAGAATGCTCTTTTTTTCCTTCTCCAGCAATTTTAATACAATCCAGCCCCTCCTTCTCCAGCAGGAGCTCCTCTCCTTTGGTGTGAACTCCCAACTGGTGTCATGATAACAGCCTATCTGACAAACAGGCCACAATTTGTCAGAATGGGGATTTGCAGTTCCTCCTTGCTGACTGGCAGCACGGGGGCTCCGCAGGGCACAGTGCTCTCACCTGTTCTCTTTACCCTCTACACCGCTGACTTCCACTACAACTCAGATGCATGCCACATGCAGAAGTACTCTAATGACACGGCAATTGTCCCATGTATCAAAGAGGGTGAGGAGGGGAAGTACAGACAGCTGGTGGAGGACTTTGAGAAAGGAAAGGAAAGAAAAGTGCAGATAGGACCTTTCAGTCATATACACGGCTGGAAGAGAAGCTGAACTGGACTGCAAACATGGACTCCATATACAGGAAGGGGCAGAGCAGGTTTTTCTTTGTAAAAAGAATTGTCTCTTTTAATGTCTGCTCAGATCTCCTTATGTTTTATCAGTCTGTTTTTTTAAGTGCCCTGTCTTATGCGGTGGTGTGTTGGGAGGGGGGGGGCTGCGCGAACAAAAAGGACATAAAAAACTGAATGAAGAAAACTGATCATCCCCAACACAGACTCTTCGCTGACCAAAGGAGCGCATTCAGCGACCACCTTCGCTCTCTGCCATGCTCTACAACAGGAGTGTCAAACTCATTTTCACTGAGGGCCACATCAGCATGGCTGTCCTCAAAGGGCCAGATGTAACTTATACATGTAACTAAACTAATGAAAAATAATTTCTGTAGTGTTTTTCCTCAGATTTAAGCTTTTGCAGAAACTCTTGCAGATGTTATCACACTTCTGTGCTGTCGATCTGTCAGTCACAGTGCTTAATTATTTTGCAAAACTGTAAAACCTTTTCTAGTTTTACAGTTTTTTTTTCTAAAATATGTAGGATTCTTGTTTATGTAACATGACACAATAAAGGTGTGGAGGTAGGTGCTCCTCCTCTTACTTGATTTTTTGCTGCTTTGAGCTCCAGTGTTTGAACAGTTTGGTGGAGGAATATGTAGCCAGTTAACTAGAATCCACCAGACTCTAGTTAAAACTAGTTATAAGGGCCAAAGTTCGTTTCAGAGGAAGTGCAAATGATGACAAGCAACATTAAGATGCAGAAAGTGTATATATGTATTCATATTTGATTTACAACAGAAAATAAACGAGCAAAAAAATCAGTTCACTGCAGTGCATCTGCTGTCCATCCTCCAATAATGTTCATAAATCCAGTCCAAGAAGTTCAATGTAAGCAAAGTTCATAGCATAATCCATCATATCCACATATGGGGGTGTAGGTGTAGATGCTTCCTACCGCCCAGTCCAATGTTTCCAGCTTGGAAAGGCCTGAATTCAAGGCCGAACAGCCTCCATCCCCGGTGGAACCTGGCCAGTTCGCACGCTACTCGCTCGCATAGTGCTTCTCATCACCCGCCTGCGTGTCATGCATGCAGTGACAGCCCCTTTGTCCGACTTCCGTCAACAAAACTGACTGCGTATGCCCCTTTATAAAGCATAGTGCGAGAATTGCGCAAACTCTCGCGAGACCTTCATTTCATACCTGTGGATGGGGCAAAGCTACAAAGCATGTCAGGGTTGCACCCCCCCCAGCTGGACCACGACTGTCCCAGTCGCACCTGAGCTAAGGGTCAGCGATAATGGGGTCATCGCTGAGTGCAAGAGCTTCTGAGTAAACATCAGAAAGACTCTGAAACAAGCTCTGCACAACTGACACCAGGGGATTACCCAACGCAGAATACTGAAAACGACTAGGTGGCTTGCGCATGCGACACGACCTTCTCAGAAGTGCATCAGCATCATCTGAACAAGTAACAGGGCTCGGAACTGGACGCACATGTGACACAGACTGGGCTGACTGCTCACGGTCATCACCGGAAGGGCCCGCAACATCCAGAGGGTGAACAGGGGCAGGCAGCTCATCGTCCTCTTCAGTGACTTGTGGTCCTAGAACCATATCCAAATCCTCTTCATCCCCATGTCCATCCTTGGACGCATTATGAATCTGTGCTGCATCTGAACAAGGAGGATTACTAGACACAGCAGGTCCCACAACCAGAGTTTCCTGAGGAGGACTAACACAGCCCGATGTGGTGGAGGGAATGAGGTCTGCAGCAGTAGAGACCTCAGCTTGCTGGTCATGATCAGTCACATGTTTTATACTGAATCTCATCGGAAGGACAGTCCGTCCCCTGGGAATGATCACTTCATCATCCTCTTGCTCCTGATCTTCCGTTATATCAGGGGAAGACTGAAGTCGACTCTGGCTACGAGTATGCGGCCTTCGAAGGATAGTACAGTTTGGGGCATTGTCCGAATAACAAGGAGGTAAAAATCCACAAGGGAGAAGCAAATCCCGGTGAAGCGTGCGAGTTGGTCCCCCTCCAGATTCAGGTTGTACCACATATACTGGTAGGTCACCGGCACGACTAACAACCACATACACATCGTGCTCCCATCTGTCTGCAAGCTTATGTTTCCCACGGATTTTAACATTACGGACTAACACACGGTCTCCCACTCGCAGACTAGCAGGTTTCACATACTTGTCAAAAGAACTTTTATTCTTATCTGTAGACCTCCATGCATTCTTTGAAGCAAGCTTATAACTCTCTTCTAGTCTGTTTTTTAAGTTCTTTACATAGTCTGTATGTGCTACAGTTGGAGGTTCCTTTATCGGTAACCCAAAGGCTAAGTCTACAGGTAAGCGAGGTAACCGCCCAAAAAGGAGTTTGTATGGCGTGTACCCAGTTACATCATTCCATGTGCAATTATATGCATGAACATATAACATATATATGCTTGACATGCTCCTTCCACTTAACCTTATGTTCATTATCGAGCGTGCCTAGCATGTTTAACAATGTCCGGTTAAAACGTTCTACCGGATTCCCTCTGGGATGATAGGGAGTTGTTCTGGATTTCTTGATTCCAGTCATGTCACAAAGCTCTCCAACTAACCTAGACTCGAAATCTGAGCCTTGGTCAGAATGCAGACGTTCTGGGATGCCATAATGCACTATGAAATCATTCCACAAACACTTTGCGACAGTCCTGGCTTTCTGATTCGGAGTTGGAATAGCGACAGCAAATTTGGTGAAATGGTCAGTTAATACTAAGATGTCCTTCGTATTACTGCTATCCGGCTCTAGAGATAGAAAGTCCATGCACAGGAGTTCCAATGGTCTGGTGGTGTGTATGTTAACAAGGGGTGCTGCTTTCTCAGGTAAAGATTTACGCCTTACACAGCGATTGCAAGTCTTGACATATTTCTCCACTGCGGCTGCCATTTTGGGCCAGAAAAACCTTTGCCGTACTAAGTCCAATGTCCGCTCAATCCCCATGTGACCCATATCATTATGGAGGCTTTCAAGAACAACAGGGCGCAAATCTGGTGGCAGAACCAACTGGAGATGAGGTTTATCCTCTTCTTTCTTCACCAGCTTTAATTTACTCCATTCCCTCAGTAACAAAGAGAGCTCAGGAAGAAGTCGATGTGCAACAGGCAGAACTTTCTCTCCCGCCTCAAGCTGCTGTATAACTTCTCTGATTGCTGGATCTGCATACTGTAATTCTTGTAGGTCAATGTCAGTCATGGACGGTACAATGTCCAAACCATGAGATGACTCCTCCTCAAAGGCTTCTGGAAAGACGTTAGTAGAGACTGTCATTGATTCAACCAATGCAACATCAATGCAAGCTGACGGAGGTGGACAACTTCTCAACAGAGCACCTTCACAGATTGCATCCACAACTTCAGGAGGTAATTCAGAGGGTCTGCTTGAATGAGATAGACGCTCGACAACATGATAGGCAGGATCCCACTCACCATTCTGAGGTGATTCATTCAGTATGGGGGGATGAAGTCGCCGTGACAAAACATCTGCATCATTATTTTGCCTTCAAGATCTGTACTGCAGCTTGAATGAGTACGTCGACAAGGCAGCCAACCACCGATGACTGGTGGCATCTAATTTTGCAGAGGTCAAGATGTAAGTGAGAGGATTGTTGTCAGTGATCACAGTAAAATGGGAACCATACAGATAATCATGAAATTTTTCTGTGACACTCCATTTTAATGCTAAAAACTCCAGCTTGTGTGCAGGATAGTGAGATTCACTCTGGGAGAGTCCTCTGCTGGCATAAGCAATGACACGAAGCTGGCCCTCCTGTTCTTGATACAACACAGCCCCCAGCCCAGACAAACTTGCATCTGTGTGCAAAATATAGGGAAGCTTGGGGTTAGCAAATGCAAGAACAGGAGCTGATATTAATTTGTCTATCACAGTTTCAAAAGATGTTTGACAAGCAGGAGTCCATCTGTCTCCAAACGGTTGTTTTGAATCTGTGTACTTTGATGCAGTCTTCTTGCTCTTGTCAGTCCGGCGGCTAGGTTCATAGCCACGAGTAAGATGATTAAGTGGTCCTACTATTGTGGCATAGCTTTTGATGAACCGCCGATAATATCCGGCAAAACCTAAGAATGATCTTAGTTCTTTCAGATTTTGGGGTACTGGCCAGGATTTTAAAGTGGACACTTTCTCTGGGTCTGTTTCAACACCGCGTTCTGACACCACATGTCCCAAGTAGCGTACGCTTGACTGAAAGAACCTGCACTTATCTGGAGAGAGTTTTAATCCAAACTCTTTTAATCTTTTCAACACTTTCAACAGGCGTTCTTCATGCTCTTCCAGGGTGGCAGAAAATCAATGATATCATCTAGGAAAACAAGAACTTCCCTGAGGTTCAAATCTCCCATGCACTTCTCCATTTTATCTTTGGAATGTGCTTGGAGCATTCGTCACCCCCTGAGGCATGCGGTTCCATTCCCAAAAACCCAATGGAGTCACAAAGGCAGTCTTGGCTCTGTCTTTTTCATCCATTTCTATTTGGTAATAACCGGATCAAGGAACTTGAATGGAGTAAAACTTTGGGGGTTGGTTTGGAAGAAGCTGGAGGGTCATCTGAAATTGCTGAGACATTTCCAATGATTGAAGTGCCCAATCCTAGAGCTGGAGAAGATGGCCAGAGACCTACACTTCTTGTGTTTAGGACCTGGACAGTGGAGGATGTTAAGAAGGCAGTAGAGGGAGTTATCTCTCACAGGGAAAATCCACAGGATTTTCATGAGCAAATGATGGAAGTTCAGAGAGCTTATCATCTGAATGGCAGTCAAGAACTGTAAACCATTTTGACCCAGTTAATGCTGAAAAGGATTCCTCGAGGTTTGGCAGGGCAAGGCATCCCTTATAGTCTGTAAGTTTAGTTTTCTATAATCGATGCACAAGCGCACATCTCCGTTCCGCTTCCGAACAAAAACAAATGGGGAGGAAAATGAAGATTCAGACTCCCTAATTACGCCAGCCTTTAGCAGATCTTGTATGTGTTTCCGCACAGCTTCTATGTCATTCGGATGTATGGGTCTGGCTCGATGCTTGAATGGTGTCGGGTCATGGAGATGAATCTGGTGTTTTATTTGGTTTGTACAACCAAAATCTAGGTCATGGTGGGAGAACACATCAGACATTTGGGTGACCTTATTTTTTTACTCGCTCTTTCCAGTCAATAGGAATGGGCGAGTCTCCAAAATTAAAGTCTAATTTCCCTCTCCCCTTCTCATCCAGGGAGACATCGCTCGTTTGATGACTCAAGATGGTTGGCGATGCCCCTATACTGGCTATAACGGCAAAAGGGGGAATGGTAACATCTTGTTTAGACTCATTTGTCACAATAACAGGAACCTTATTGGGAGACTGTGTTGAGACCGTGACCAGGCAACTCTGCACATACAGCTTCCCAGGAAGTGGAGATCCTGAGTGGTCAATTACAGCCCACTGACCTGACAGCTGTCCATTTAATTGTGCAGTGCCCTCTAGAACAACAGTACGGTCAGCTGGAACAGAAACTGGTGCCTGACTTAATAAATTCACAACTCCAGAAGAGCCTGCATGGTTCTGCTGATGGTTGGGTTCATATTACGACCCAAGTCATACAAAGACTCCAATGTATTCCTTCCCACTAAAACAGGTGTGTGGCTGTTGGGCTTTGCATCTGGGACCACAAGTGCTAGAGTTGGCATATCAATTTCAGACCCTAAATAATCTTTGGGAAACGTTATTGTCAACTCCACATATCCCAAATATGGTACTAAATGTCCAGCTGCACCTTCGACCTGTAATAAGTCAAAAAGCGGACAAATTTGTTGATCATTGAGAAACTGATTAAAGAAGGAAACTGAAACTGTGGTGACCTGAGAACCAGTGTCCAAAATGCAATTATGGTTTTGTTGTGCTATTTTAAGGATGGCGGTGCATTTAGAACCAACGAGCCCTTTTGGCATTTTCTTTATAAGCTTTGCTTGTAACAGTTCCCAACACTGGACGATCCTCTTCTTGGGACAGTTTGGGTCCCGTTTGGCTCCTGTTTGTCCCTCAACCGAAGAAATGATTGTAAGTGGAACTGTTGTATTGGTTTTTTCCAAATAATTTCTTTTTATGGGCAACCAAAGCAGAATTTGGCTCATTCTTACACTGGGGACGGATGTGTCCATCTTCACCACAACGGCAACAAAAGCCTGGTTTCTGTGGAAATGGCATGGGATGACGAAGAGGTTTTGTGTGGTGCTTTTCTTTTGCTGGTGGTCTGTTGTGGGCTGTTGCTGGTGGATGAGAGGCTGATTTGGGTTGTCCATGAGTCAGCATAGCTAAATGCCGCTGTATGTCTGCTAGCTGATGCGCAAGCTGTTGGGTGATATTGGTCAGTTTAGCCACTGCTCCCCCATCATTATTGTCTGTTCGCACATACTGGGGATGATTAGTAACTTTTTGTCGAGTAACACCCAGATGCTGTTTCATTCGAAGGGTCTCTGTCGCTTCTCTGTCCTCTTCGGTGCGTAACAGCAACAACAGCTCTGCAAAAGTAGGAGGTTGAGTTTTCTTTTGTTTAAGTTGAAGTTCTGTTATCAATCCATCATCCCAACATCCACGACAGAACTGATTTAGTAAATGGCGACTACTATCAGACTCCTTGACTCCACCTCTTTTTATAGCAGCATTTAAAGCAACTTGAAGGCGTTGGAGGTAAGCTGATGCTTTTTCTCTGGTGTCTTGATAGGTGTCCATAAACTTGGCAAATAGTTCATCCCCATCCTGAACGGCACCATATGCAGAGTCAAGAGTGGCTAAATACACCATTGGCATTGTATTAGGACCGAGATGTTTAACCATATCTGCTGCAGGTGGCAAAAGGCTTTCAACAATCCGCCTGGAACGCTAAAGATCAGACACAGCTGGGTCTCCCAACAGTAGCTCTACTCCTGACCGCCAGGCCTCATAATCAGATTCGTTTGACGGTCTGGGTATCCTACCCGAAAACACCCTGAGCCTCTGATGGTGTACTGCAACCTCTTCGTTCTTTACAATGTGCTCTACAATGTAGCGCTGGACTTCAGAAGGCTGAACTTCTATATTATTATTGGATTTTTCCTTGCTGGAGGTTAACAGGGGGTCTGGTGCTGGTTGATGCGGCTTGCATTCCGATTTGACGCTAAAAGTCTCTGGAACAGGTGAAAGTGGGGTGAATAAAGAGTCTTTAGCATATGATGGAAGTAGCAGAGTAGGCTCTGCATGCGGGGTTTGTTCCTCTTCTTCCTTGGTAGCTGGACCCAGCTCTGTGACAGCCAACCCAACCTGAGCCAACATATGCGCAACCATGTCGTTATATTCAACACCCGTAAGTTTGGCTGTGTTTAGTAACTCGGACAAGTATGATTTAGTTTTAGTTTTAGAAAAATGCTCAGTGAAAATCGTAGCGAGTTCAGATATATAAAATTTAAGTTCATGTTCGGTTGAAAGAAATGTATATGGTAATATAGGACGCAGTGCACTAATAGCATTCCCATTGTTAAATTCTACAACAAGCGCATCATTAAACTCAGAATCTGCATCACTAATTGTGAAGGAATTTGTTTTATTATTATCATTGTTTAAATGTATTTCTTTAAATGTTAACTCAGATTGACCTTTTTACCTCTTCTGAAAACAGTTCTGTGTGTTTGGTCATATGCTTCTCATGCCCAGCCAGGAAGGGGGGGTTTACGACACACTGTCCTCAGCTGATAAGGGATACTGTTTGAAGTTAGAATCCACCAAAGGGGTCATTGTATGACACCCCCTAATGAACTTTTTCTGTTTGTCCTGAAACTGTTACCTCCTTCTTGTGTTCTTAATAAAAGGTGCACAGGGAGAGGCAGACCTTTGAGAAGAGCAGCGTGGTGGTTGTTTTCTGTCACACTGGCTTCTTCTCCCTTGTGCATGAGAAACTTGATTCTTGCTGTGGTCTATTATTTCTAATTGTGTTTTTCTTTAATGTTTAGATGCATTTATCTGACATTCTTTGGTCCATTCGAGCCGGATGACAACATATCTGCGTCCTTGGGGGGAGGACCACGCCGATTGAAGTCTGTCGACAGCCCGTGAGACTAGGTCTGCGGAGGAAAGTCCGTCGTAGTGAATTCTACGCCGGCCAATCGACTGGTCTGATCCCTGGGTCCGGATTGACGTTATCCGTGAACCAGTCAGACCACAACAACAAGGCAAGTAAAGCGCTTTTTCAGGGGTTAAAGTCCCCGAAGTGGCCCAGAATTCTGAGGGACAGGTTCAAGTCCTGTTGCCTAAAACATGTGTGGGTTTGGAGTCCCGGAAAAGTCCAGAATTCTGTATAAAGGTGTAGGTTCGAGTCCTGCAGCCTAAAACGCGTCAGAGGGTTCAAGTCCCTAAAAGGCCTATTAAAATTTAAAAATAAATAAAAAAAAAAAAGTTTTTTTGGTGTGAATGTGTGTGCCTGTGTGAAAGGAGTGAACTTGTTCGAAACAGTGGGCAGCTGGAAACCTTGCGGTGTTAACACAAGGCTGCTTGTTGAAGTAGAACAAGATTTCATCTCATTTGGCTTTAGGTGAAAGGAACCCAGAGTCTAAAACGGGTTTTGCTCCTGGGAGGACCCTAAACGTGTGACCGGATCAGACAATAGGTCTGACCTAGAAGCTTGTTGCACGGGGAGTGAAATTCGGTCCTGAGAGAAATTCTCTGTTGGTTCTGATCACACTCTGTGACTAACGTAAATAATAAAAAATAAAAAAACAAAAAAAAACAAATGGGGAATTCAAATAGAAAAGTAGAATTAACAGGGGATTCAAAATACATGGAAAGAGCTCATCCAGGCTCAACTACGTTCTTGAGAAAATGGGATAAAAACTACAATTTTAAGGGGAATCTTGGAGTACAGGCATGTACTGAATTAGTTCAAAGGTTACAAATTAAAAACAAATTAAAAAATAAAAAAGAAACAAAAAGTAGTGAAGAATTAATTTTTGCAAAACTGTGGTTAAATGAAGCAACAAAAAGAAAGAATGGCATTCAGAAAAGTAAAACTAGGGAAGCATGTCTGATTGCTAAAAAAGAGGATGATGAATCAGTTGTGATAAGACCAAGACCCCTGCTCACCCTGCAGCTCAGCTGCAGGGTGAGCAGGGACGTGAGGAAAAAGGGGGGGAAGAGAATTCAGCTGTTTTCTCACCCCCTCCTTATGAGGGGCCAACTGCTCCTTCCTTGACCCGCCACTGACTGATTTAAATAAACCAGAAAAAGAAAAAATGACGTTAAGAGGAAAAGGGAAAACACTTGAATGGAGTAAAACTTTGGGGGTTGGTTTGGAAGAAGCTGGAGGGTCATCTGAAATTGCTGAGACATTTCCAATGATTGAAGTGCCCAATCCTAGAGCTGGAGAAGATGGCCAGAGACCTACACTTCTTGTGTTTAGGACCTGGACAGTGGAGGATGTTAAGAAGGCAGTAGAGGGAGTTATCTCTCACAGGGAAAATCCACAGGATTTTCATGAGCAAATGATGGAAGTTCAGAGAGCTTATCATCTGAATGGCATTGAATGTCAGCAAGCATGGATGACTGCTATGAAAGCAGACTGGGCAAAAGTAAAGGGAAATTGGAATCCTATGAATGATGACGATCCACCCAGACCTCTTCCACATAACAGTCAAGAGTTAATTCAAAGTCTTGCACTTTTAGGACAAAGAATTAGAGAAGCCTTTCCAATGAGACCTGATTATGGAAAGATTGGTCAAACTAAACAAAAAGATGGAGAGTTAGTGTCTGATTTTAGAGTCAGATTTGAAGAAGTTTTTAAAGCTAACAGTGGACTCAGAGATGATGATAATGATGATGGTGCCTATAGACAGCAGCTGAAACAAGCCTTACTGCAAGCTATGAGACCAGAGATTGCAGACTGGATAAGGAAGCATTACATTGATCTACCTACAGGAGCACTACAACAGTTTATGAATTTTGCTGTACATGCAGAAAAAGTGATGGTGAATAAGAAGAAATTTAGAAATCAAAGTGTAGATACATTTTGGCAGGAGGAAAGTAGTGATGTGTTTTTTGGAAGGAACATGAACAGAGGAAGAAATCGTGGACGTGGCCAAGGGCGTGGTCGTGGAAAAGGAAATTTTAAAGGAAGTTTTAGAGGAAGGTTTAGAGGAAGTAGCAACAGAGGGTCAGAGCAGGTTGATGATGGATGTTGGATTTGTGGACAGAGAGATCATTGGTTGAGAGATTGTCCTGAAAGAAAGAAATCAGATTGACTAGATGGTAGAAGTAATGTCAATATTAACAATGAATCTGAACCAGAAATTCAACCAATTTGTGATGAATTTTTAGATCTCACTGAAGTTTGTCTTATGGAAAAGCCAGAAATAACTCTTTATGTTCAGGGACAACCGTTTGTTTTTCTTTGTGACTCAGGGGCTTGTAGAACTGTGATAAAAAGTCATTACAATGATTTTCCTAAGTCAAATAAAACAATACAAATGAGATCTGCAGATGGTCAAATTGAAACTAAACATTTGAGTAAACCAATTTTTTTTGAAAATCCTGACACTAATGAAACAACAAGCATTCCTGTGGTTTTAGCACCAAACTGTCCTTTTAATCTTTTAGGGAGAGATGTCATGATAAGATTAAAGTTAGGAATTTACCCCACCAGAGAAGGGGGGATGCAAGCACGACGTTGCCCAGATACAGACATCTGTGTGCTAGAAGGCAGAGGTGAACCACACTATTATTGGACTTTAGATCTACCGAAAACTGATCTTGGACAGACTGCAAAAAACTTAATGGAAAAAGCAAAAGCCAGAGTGTCACCCCATGCAGATTTTATGTCTCCAGAAAATCTGTATGTCATGTTAAGATGCAAAAAGTCTCCTGGCCCTGACAGGAGATATGATGAAGCAGTGAGTAAACTAGGTTTTCAAAAATGTACAATAAATGATTTTTATTGGAAAGATGAAACTAGTTTCTGTACTGTGACAGTTACACCAGAAGCAAAAAATTTAATGTATACAGAAAGACTGACAAATTGGAAACAAATGGCAGATGCAGTTCCATTTATTTCTTGTTCTAAAGGTTCACGAGAAAAATGGGAAGAAATGAAAGAACATGTGCAGGAAGTGACTTATACTTTGGACTGGCAGACTGATCTGGAAACTGGGATTTCTACCAATCCTGAAACTAAGTTTAAAAAGATTGCATTAAACTGGGTAGTGATTACACAGGCTAATGCGCATCTGACTGACAGAAGAAGCTGAGTGAAAATTATGTTGACAGAGGAAGAGGAAGATTCTCTTAAAGATCTTCCACAGTCACTTTGGACTAAAGGGCCAGCAGATGTAGGGTTAATTAAAGGATGCCCACCAGTGGTCATTAGAGGGAAGACAGAATATACTCCACGGAAAAAACAATATCCTTTAAAGGATGATGCAAAAGAGGGAATAAGGCCTGTGATAGATGAACTGTACAAAGCAGGAGTGTTAGTACAGTGCCCAGAGTCACCTTGTAACACACCAATTTTCCCAGTTAAAAAGGCTCCTCCTTCTACATCTTGGAGGATGGTTCAAGATCTGAGACCAGTAAATGATGCAGTTGTACAAAGAGCACCTAATGTACCAGATCCACACACTTTGTTAAATACCTTAGATCCAAGAGCAGAATGGTTTTCAGTAATCGATCTAAGTAATGCATTTTTTTCAGTCCCCTTACACCCAGATAGTCAATATTGGTTTGCATTTACTTTTGAAGGAAAGAAGTACACTTATACAAGACTTCCTCAGGGCTATGCAGAAAGTCCTACCATTTTTTCTGATGCTATTTCAAACTGTTTAGCAGGATTTGAGCCACCTATGAAAAGTCAAATCATAACTTATGTAGATGACATTCTCATAGCATCAACCTCACAGGAGTTTTGTAAAAAAGACACCATAGCTTTATTGACTTATTTGGCAGAGACTGGAAACAAAGTAAACAAAGACAAATTACAGCTATGGACCCCACAAGTTAAATATTTAGGCCATACTTTAACATCTCAGGGTAGAAAATTAAATGAAGACAGAAAAGTGGCGATTTTATCAGCACCACAACCCTTAACAAAGAAACAAATGATGTCATTTTTAGGGTTATGTAATTACTGTCGCATGTGGATTCCAAACTATGCTGAAATAGCAGCCCCACTGCAAGAATTGATTTATGAAGCACCTATGGCAGCTTATGATAAAATTAAATGGACAGAACAAGGTGTAAAAGCATTTTGTGAATTAAAACAAGCATCAGCCAGAACAACAGTGTTAGCTCTTCCGGACTACAGTAAACCTTTCAGTCAAACTGTAGACTGTAGAGATGGATTTATGACATCTGTTTTGTTACAAAAATATGGAGATAAACAGAGACCTGTGGCATTTTATTCTTCAAAATTAGATCCTGTAGCAAGAGCAACACCTCCTTGTGTTCAAGCAGTGATAGCAGCAGCAATGGCAGTGGAAAGCTCAGCTGAAGTAGTGCTTTTCCACAAGCTTACTCTGTATGTGCCGCATGCAGTTTCAGTTTTACTATTACAAACTAAAATGACATTTTTATCACCAGCAAGACACTTATCATGTTTAGCTACATTAGTTTCACAGCCTCACCTGACTGTTGAAAGGTGTACTACATTGAATCCAGCTACGCTGATGCCTACACCAGAAGATGGAGAACCTCACAATTGCTTACAAGAAACAACTTTAGTTTACAAGCCGAGACCAGACTTATCAGATGTACCACTAACTGAGGGGGAAATAGTTTTTGTTGATGGGTCAGCGAAGAAAGATGAGACAGGCAGGAACAAAGTGGGTTTTGCTGTTGTAACTCAAGATAAGGTTTTGAAGGCAGGACCCCTGCCTGGAAATTACTCAGCACAATCAGCAGAGTTGACAGCCTTAACTGAAGCATGCAAACTGTTTAAAGATAAGCCAGTTACGATCTATACTGATAGCCAATATGCGTTTGCTACAGTGCATTTGTTTTGTCAACAGTGGAAGAACAGAGGGTTTAAAACATCAACAGGAAAACCAGTAACGCATGTAGACTTACTGAAAGAATTATTAACTGCTGTAATGTTACCATCTAAAGTGGCAATATGTAAATGTGAGGGACACACACGAAGAACAGATCATATTTCTAAAGGAAATGCCTTTGCAGATGCAACAGCAAAGCAAGCTGCAACAAAAGATGTAGAAATATGCACAAATGAGGATGTGACTGCAGATGCAACCGCTGATGTTTTGAAGGAAATGCAACACAGTGCACCGAAACAAGAAAAAGATTTATGGTTGAAAAAGGGAGCAAAGTTGGAACAAGGTCTTTATGTCAGCACAGAAGGTAAACCTATTTTACCAAAATCCATGTACAAATGGGCAGCAATTTTGAGTCATGGGCCTTGCCATGTCTCAACAGGGGGGATGATGAACTTATTAAAGAAATATTATACAACTTATGGATTTATTCTCTATTCAAAAAATTTTTGTAAACAATGTGTAACATGTATGCGTCATAATCCCCAAGGCAATGTTAGACCTAAGAGAGGAAAATTTCCTGAACCACCTTTTCCTTTCCATACAATCCATATGGATTTTATTGAATTGAATAAAAGCAAGGGATTGAAATATTGTTTAGTGATTATTGATGCATTTTCCAAATGGGTTGAAATTTTTCCATGTGCAACACAAGATGCTATTACAGTAGCTAAAGCTATTTGTAAAAGAATAATCCCAACTTTTGGCATACCACAAGTGATAAGAAGTGATAATGGTACACATTTTGTAAATCAAGTGATAGACAAAATGGCTCAACATCTTTGTATTGATTTAAAGAGACATTGTAGTTATCACCCACAGAGTGCAGGATTAGTTGAGAGAACTAATGGCACTATCAAATCAAAGTTAAAGAAATGCATGGAAGAGACAAACAGACAGTGGCCTGACTGCATAGACTTAGTTCAACTAAGCATGCGTATCACACGCACAGCAGGTCAACCTTTAACGCCTTTTGAAATGTTGTATGGACGTTCTTATAGGTTACCAGACCTTGATCCTACACAGCAACATTCTCCAGATGATGATGCAAATTTAGTGGATTATTTGAGAAAAATGTTTACCACTAAAGATGTGCAAAGGACAAATCAAGTGCCAGATTCCTTTTTATCTCCACAGGACACTTCACCAGTGCAGGTTGGTGACTGGGTGTTTGTGAAGGCCATAAAAAGGAAGTGTTGGTCCAGCCCACGGTGGGAAGGGCCATTCCAAGTCCTGCTGACTACACCAACAGCTGTCAAGATTGCTGAAAGGACGTCTTGGATCCACCTGTCACACTGCAAGAAAAAGCATCTGGGTGAGGCTAATTCCAACTGCTAGGTGGGGAAGTCTGACTACAAAGGGAGGCAGCTGTATAGAAGCTGCTTGTCTCAACGTCAGCGAAGCCGAGAGATCCACCTAGTCTTAGGGAAGAAAGCACACCAGATCTCTTTTGCACTACACGGATCCTACACTGTTAGAGGACTTGAGGAGGTGATGTGCTAGTAACCTCTCCCTCCCGAAGATAGGTACATATCCACCATGGCGTGTCCAACTGGGCTAAGAGACAGTTTATTTTGTTTACTGTTCCTGCTATTCCTGACAGGAGCCACCACAAGGATTTGGTTCTTTTGGAATCATTATCCACCTGCAAGAAGAACCACCAACGAGGAAAGACTAAATGTTTCTCGACGATGGCTGAGTATTGATGAACATGATGTTTTGAATAGTCCAAAAATGAACATAACTCACCTGTATATGACAAATTCTTGGTATAGGTATGTTATGTTACTGGCTAAAGAAAGGAATAGATCTGATTGCTATGTTTGTTCTGTAATTCCAATTTCATCCCTACATCCTAATTTGCAGGCAAAGCAATTTTCTTAGTGTAAATTGAAAGTGTTATGAAAATGAAGATGTCACAGAAAACTGAAAAGAGATGTGATATTGGATGTGAGATTTTAACATTTATCAATGATAAACAGGAGGGAGTATGTGAAGGAATTTGTTTTATTATTATCATTGTTTAAATGTATTTCTTTAAATGTTAACTCAGATTGACCTTTTTACCTCTTCTGAAAACAGTTCTGTGTGTTTGGTCATATGCTTCTCATGCCCAGCCAGGAAGGGGGGTTTACGACACACTGTCCTCAGCTGATAAGGGATACTGTTTGAAGTTAGAATCCACCAAAGGGGTCATTGTATGACACCCCCTAATGAACTTTTTCTGTTTGTCCTGAAACTGTTACCTCCTTCTTGTGTTCTTAATAAAAGGTGCACAGGGAGAGGCAGACCTTTGAGAAGAGCAGCGTGGTGGTTGTTTTCTGTCACACTGGCTTCTTCTCCCTTGTGCATGAGAAACTTGATTCTTGCTGTGGTCTATTATTTCTAATTGTGTTTTTCTTTAATGTTTAGATGCATTTATCTGACACTAATGGTCTCTATCCTGTTAATAGAGCCATAGGGTCGCACAAAATCAATAAGTTCATCATATGCAGGTTTTATAATGCCTTCAACTAAAATAGCATTTGGCAACTAATGCCAAGATCCAAAAACACATTCATGGTTATTCTTGATACTCAGAGAGAGAGAGAGAAAAAAAATACAAACAAATTTACAACACTAACCACCATGCACTTCCTCCTAGCTAGCTCACCAATTTATGTAGCCAGTTAACTAGAATCCACCAGACTCTAGTTAAAACTAGTTATAAGGGCCAAAGTTCGTTTCAGAGGAAGTGCAAATGATGACAAGCAACATTAAGATGCAGAAAGTGTATATATGTATTCATATTTGATTTACAACAGAAAATAAACAAACAAAAAAACATAAATCAGTTCACTGCAGTGCATCTGCTGTCCATCCTCCAATAATGTTCATAAATCCAGTCCAAGAAGTTCAATGTAAGCCAAGTTCATAGCATAATCCATCATATCCACATATGGGGGTGTAGGTGTAGATGCTTCCTACCGCCCAGTCCAATGTTTCCAGCTTGGAAAGGCCTGAATTCAAGGCCGAACAGCCTCCATCCCCGGTGGAACCTGGCCAGTTCGCACGCTACTCGCTCGCATAGTGCTTTTCATTACCCGCCTGCGTGTCATGCATGCAGTGACAGCCCCTTTGTCCGACTTCCGTCAACAAAACTGACTGCGCATGCCCCTTTATAAAGCATAGTGCGAGAATTGCGCAAACTCTTGCGAGACCTTCATTTCATACATGTGGATGGGGCGAAGCTGCAAAGCATGTCAGGGTTACAAATATACGAATGGAGAGGAGGGCTATGTAGCACTATGTATTTCTCCTTTGATGGTACAAAAGACATCTCTGCTTATCAGGTTCCTGTCACATGTAGTTTACTAACAATGTGGAAATAATGAAGAGTTCCTGTTGTTCGCTCCTCTTCTCTGGGAATAATAATATAACTATGGAGTAATCGCAACATATTTCTCTACCATAGTCCATGTGGCATCTCCTCTTTTCTTCTGCACAGATTGAGTTCAAGCCCTTGAACTACAACCAACAATCAGGGCCATCTCTTTATGTTCCTTTGAAATGAGGATTCTGGTCGATTGACAGGGTGTTAATGGCTAGAATGAAATGTCTGTGAGCTGCACCTTCATACTTCCTGCCGGCAAACAACAACGCTGGCTTCTTGCAACTATCTTTATGGTTTTGTTGTAAAGAGCAGCAAAGATCAAGGGATTATTTAAAGACCTAGAAAATAGTGACAGGAACCATAAAACCATGTTCTGCAGAAATATCAAAGCCTCAAGGATTTGAAGCTGTGTGTTATTGTACTTTTCCTACACAGTAATTATTCCTAACTTTTCAGATGCTAAACAATCTTAAATTATAGTGTAAATGTTATTCTTCTTAATGTTTTTGACAAGAATGAAATGACGGAATTGGTCTCAAGACTCATAATGAATGAAAGCAGTTACTATAAAAGTTTGACGCAACAATGTCCAAAAAACCTTTATGACAGCAAAAGAAAACGTATTTTTCCCAAATCCAACATTGAACTAAATTAAGAACCCATTCCTTATAGGTGGATAAGACTGTCTGTGCACAAAATATGGAGAAACCTGTGCAGGTCAAACAGGTGGGGTCTGCACGAAATAGCACAGTCGTAGACAGCTAGAAAAGCCCATAGAGCGAAATGTTAATGCAGTTTATCTTCGGGCACGCTGCGTGCGACAAGTCGTAGTGACCACTTAAGTAACAGGTAAAGGTAAGCAAGGGTGAAGTAAGATAGACGGGGGCATTTCATACAGACTTTTCATTTTTTTCAACTCCCCAAACTCCTATGGACTGTGCAAGGAGCTTATGAGTGCTGTTCACGTGATAAATGCATGTTCCTTATGTGCAGCCTGATTGGTTGAAATTAGGACTTTAGACAATCAGAATGTTTGTGTGGACATCCTCCAGGCTTTCTAAAAGCACTTACATATCATGTTTAAGCCCTGTGCATACAGCATTCCTACTTGGTCAATAAAGAGCCAGTACACTCGCAGGGGTGCTCATTACATCGATGGTAATTGATTTTGAAGGAGGTCCGTCACTTCGTTGACATGCAGAACTGCCAATCTAACATTTTCTGATACATGCGTCGCTGCGCATGCATGTTTAACTACACTGAGTACTCATTCTTTCTGCCATCGCAAAGCCTCTGTGTGCCAGGTCCCCAGTGGAAGACCAGTCTGGCATGCAGCAGTGTTTATTAATGACCAGGCCGGCCCTCTTGCCTCCTCAATTGAAAGCAAGACCAAGACGCCACGCCTGACCCAGCCGTCCTACCACTGCGCCTGCTGCCAGGCCTGCAGTTCCTCCCTGAGGGATCTGAGCCTACTCAGGCAGCAGTATTGCCCAGAAGCATACATTTCTCAAGCCCTGCCCACGGAGCAGTAGTCAAGTCAGCTGCACTTTAGAGATGTCATGCCCCCCTCCCACATTACAAGGTTTACAGCAGAGCATGAAACACGATCGTCGCTGCTTTCTGTTTTTATAATAAGAACGTGACCAGTGGGATTTGTTTCAGGGGTGTTGTATGGTGTGTGTGTGTGGGTGTAACACTTGGCCGTTTCTGATTTTGCGGTGCGGTTGCTGTTTATGGTATGTGTTTGTTTTCACATGCTTATGTGTTTAATGTTTTACCTGTTTCTTAATATATTTGTGTATGTCACATTATTGTATGTCATCTACTTTGGTCTGACCGTATAAAATAAAAAGCCTTTCTTCATTGTCTTCGCTCTCGTTTCTGCCATCGTGGCGGAGGTACGGATACAATACAATCCCTTGTCAGTTGTAATAATATATTATTACAACTATAACATTAATATACAGGACAAAGCTTTCTCCTCACAAAGATTTGTGTACTTTTCCTATGTAGTTCTTGAATTATTCGTATATACATAAACATAGTGCTTTTGTTCTGTTTTGTATTGTATTTGTGTTCCCATTTCATTTCGTCCCTTGAGGTGGCTGCATGAGCCTCAAAGGAAATACAAGATGCACCTGTGCTCCACTTAAGGTGCAGCCACTCCTCTCTATGACCCTCATGTGTCCAGACAAGCCAAAAACCTGCAGTATGTGACCAAGGCTTTGAGCCTTTAACACCAGGGAACGTCACTGGCTTCAACAAAATAACACAATCTTTGAACCACTGTTACCCTTACACTTTGAACGTGTGGCAACATGACTGGTTTAACGTATCAGGCACACACTCATTTTTATGCAGGGACACAGCAGGCACAGACACTTCAAGGGTCTTTTAAAATATATAATTTATTATAATAATAAAGAAAAAGCAGGCTATAATAAAATACTAAAACTAATGTGGCGCTTATCCTTCCTACACCATGGTGTCCATGGATTACATGAAATCTTTCCACCTTTATCCACCTTTGTCATGGTAGTGAGAACACGTTAATGTATGAAACTAAACAAATTAGTTTGTACAAACTTGACTATTTAAATGAGTGGAATGTATTCACTGTGTTTATTTGAACTTTATATGGTGAAAATTTAGCACAGAAAATTACACCATCAAATTACATCCCCATGACACCATCCCACAGGTGATGGTGTATAAATATAAATATATAAATATGTATAAATTGAATAATATGTTTGATCGGGAAAATGTTTAATTATGTACAACAAACATGCATACATATTTGACAATCAACAATTTTCATGAAAAGACCAAATAATTTAATGGAAAAAAGTGAAAGAGAGCATGAAATTAAACATTTTCTTTATTTTAGTTATTCGCTGTTTTCTTTTACAGCTGCTTTAAACAACAGGCATGGCAGTGATGCACAAATAAGGAGGGAAAAAAACTGTTTTTTGTTAATTGTTTTTCTGGAATAGTCAATAAAAATGCGTAATAGATGAATGGTTTGCCTGCTAATTTTGTTCATGCTCCCAGAAATAAAATGTTCCTCCGCTGATGGGTTTTCCACAAATATTACTTTTTTCAGTTTCAGGTGTGTCACAGCTGATGCAACATTTTCATGCAGGATAAGAAGGTGTGATCCGTGAGCCTCAGGGGAGCTTTATGACTTGCAATGTTCCTGCCACCACGATTTCACCCAGAGAGGACACTGATTTATCTGCAGCTGAGCAGTGGGAGAGGTGTATGATTTTCCCACCCTGCTTTCCTGACTCAGGGGCCATTGACAGTGACTTATGTGAGGAAAGGCAAACGTGGCATAAGAAAAAAACTCCCCGTCTGCAGTGGCAGTCCTGGCTAGTTTGACGCCCTAGGTAAAACACTGACAGTGCCATTAACATCCATTCCTTTCCTGTCCAGCCACACCCACAATAACTCAAAGCCAGCATGCATACAAACACAAGAAGCAAAAACAATTGTTTCCCCCCTATTCCTGTCCAACAGCTGGGTGAACAGATGAGAGCTGAAGGCTCTTGATGGGGCGGGTCCTGTCCACACACACACTCAAATTTTATAAACACACCATACTAATGCCTTCAAACCAACTAGTGTGAAATATTTCATTCAATCAATCACGCAAACTATTAGTGAGTGTTCATGTTCTTCTAAAATGGATGGTGAAAAGTGAAAAGAAGGAGGGAGAGTTCCCATCCACCCCCACACCAAGACCCCCGTCGCAGTAGCCGCCGCAGCCATAACCCCCCAACGCCACTCGGCATCTGGCAGAGAACAACTGCCCCCCGGGCGATCACATCCGCTACCCAGGCCAGGGCCAGCAGGACCGCCGCGAGCCCCCCAGGGCCAGAGAGCAGGGAAGCACGGGGGGACAGAGAGCGCTGTACAAGAATCATGGCGCTGTAAGAGACGGCAGCTACTCCTGCCGCTCCGCAGCACTGTTTCTCGTTTTTCAATCTTTTTTGTTTTTCTTTCTTTTTCTTATCCTCCGATTTACTGCTAGGTATCCTATGGATGCTGAGGTTTTTCCCATTAGAGCCAGCTCTCTCGTTTATTCTAGAGATGTTTTGCTGGCTCTCAGGAAGTGTATGCACGGAGTGAGGCACGACATCCCAGTGGAATTGCGGAGGAGATACTGGGGCTGCAAAGCCGGGGCTAAGCTAAAGGCTAGGCTGGCGGACAATCATAGGCATTATAAACCATCGCTTCCTTCCGTGATTATGGGGAACGTCAACTCACTGCCGAATAAGATGGACGAGCTGTCCGCTCTGGAGAACCAGCGGATTTACCGTGAGTGCAGCTTGCTCGATTTTGACGGAGACATGGCTAACCGATAGCGTACCGGACGCTAACGTGGACCTGCGGGGATTTACAGCTGTAAGAGCCGACAGAGACACGAAGGCGTGTGGGAAAAGCAAAGGTGGGGGACTCATCATCTACATCAACAGCCGTTGGTGCAACCTTGGTCATGTCACAGTCAAGGCAGTGTGGTGTTGCCCTAATCTGGAACTGCTAGCCGTTAGTCTGCGGCCATATTATCTGCCCAGGGAGTTCAGTCACGTGATTTCCATCTGTGTTTACATCCCTCCGAGGGCGGACGCAGCCGTTGCCTGTGAGAAAATATACAGCATCACAGCATGCCTGCAGGTACAACATTCTGAGGCCTTCATAATAATTTCTGGAGACCTTAATCATGTCACCCTGGACTCCATACTGGCTACCTTTCACCAGGTCGTAAACTGCCCCACCAGGAAGAACAGGACAATAGACCTACTGTATACCAGCGTGAAGGAGGCATACAGAGTCACCGCCCTGCCCCCATTGGGCAAGTCAGACCACAACTTGGTGTACATATAGCCCCAATACACACCCTTGGTCCAAAGGCAGGCTGTCTCCACTCGTTCCATCAGGAGGTGGACTCCTGAAGCAGAGGAGGCACTGAGAGCCTGCTACAACACCACGGACTGGGATGTACTGCTGGGTGAACATGACGAGGACATCGAGCGGATGAAGCACTGCATCACAGACTATCTTAATTTCTGTGCAGATGTGGTCGCCCCCACCAAGACTGTTCGGTGTTACCCAAATAACAAACCATGGGTAACACAGGGAGTCAAGGCTGTCCTCAACCAGAAGAAGAAGGCCTTCAGGACTAAGGACAAGGAGGAGATGAAAGCTGTACAGAGGGAGGTGAAATGCTGCCTGAGGGAAGCAAAGGACTGCTACAGGAAGAAGGTGGAGCAGAAGCTGAGGGAGAATTACATGATGGACGTCTGGGAAGGTGTCAGAACCATCACTGGATACAAAGCCAGGACCAGCACAGAGGGGGGGGGGGGGGGAGTGTAGAGAGAGCCAACGACCTGAACATTTTTTTCAATAGGTTCAGTGAGAACACTCCACTCCCCACCGTCACTGTAGCCTGCCCTCCCCCCGACATATCTTCACCCACAGTAACCAGCAGCCCGCCCTCCCCTCCTCCCCACCAGCTGCCGCAGCAACCACTTCTCCACACCCTCCCACTCTCACCTCTCTTGCACTACACCCCCCAACCTTCACCTTCTCCTCCACTGGAGCTGAACAGCTCCCCAACCCACCTACCCTCCTCACAGCCCTTCCCCTGTTTCACGGCCGACCAAGTGAGGGGGGAACTGAGGAAGCTCCGGCCCAGGAAGGCAGCAGGAACCGATATGGTGTGTCCACGGATTCTGAAGACCTGCGCTGCTGAACTCGGGGAGCCGCTACAACGTATCTTCAACCTGAGCCTGCAACTTGGGATTGTGCCCACCCATCGTTCCGGTCCCAAAGAAGAACCGGCCCAGCGAGCTGAATGACTTCCGACCGGTGGCACTCACATCACATCTGATGAAGGCGTTGGAGCGGCTCTTCTTCAAGCTCCTTAGACCCCAGGTGCTGCACGCCCAGGACCCTCTACAGTTAACCTACCAGGCAGAGGTTGGAGTAGGGGATGTCATCCCTTTACCTCCTGCACAGAGCCCAATTGCATCTGGACAAAGGGAAAAGGCACTGTAAGGATTACTTTCCTGGACTTTTCCAGTGCCTTCAACACTATCCAGCACCTTGTACTCCAGGAAAAACTCTCCAGTATGCAAGTGGACCAGTGCCTGGTTGCTTGGATATCCAGCTACCTCACCGACAGACCACAGTACGTCAGGCTGAAGGACATCACGTCTGACACTGTGGTCAGCAACATGGGAACTCCACAGGGGACTGTACTTTCCCCCTTTCCTCTTCACCCTGTACACCGTGGACTTCTACTACAACTCGGACACGTGTCACATCCAGAAGTTCGCAGATGACACAGCCATCGTGGGGTTTATCAGTGGTGACGTGGAGGAGTACAGGAGACTGGTGAAGGATTTTGTTGTCTGGAGCCACAAAAATAACTTAAAGCTCAACACCTCCAAGACTAAGGAACTGGTCGTTGACTTTGGGAGGGACAGACCCAACCCCAGACCAGTTCTGATAGGAGTGGAGGAGGTGGAGGTCGTGCAGACCTATAAATATCTTGGGCTGTGGCTGGACAAGAAGCTGGACTGGACGAGCAACACGGGGCAGCTGTACGAGAAGGCCCAAAGCAGGATGTACTTCTTGATGAGGTTAAGATCCTTCAACATCTGCAAGAAGCTCCTGGGGATCTTCTACCAGTCTGTGGTCGCCAGCGTTCTAACTTACGCTGTGGTGTGCTGGGGGGGGGGGGGGGGGGAGCACCTCAAAGACAGACTTCTGTGTGTGTGTGCATGTGTGTGTGTTTATGTTGGAATGTATATTTGGAGGAGTAAAGGGTGTGTGTACTAAGGGGGTGCAGTTAAAATTGGCGGGAAGGGTTATGAGGGGTCATCTCCTGATTACTCACAGTGATGTCCCATCACCCTACCCACCAAGGGCCCTAAATGTCTAAGGTGCAGTTAAAATTGGCGGGGAGGGTGCTAGGAGGACATCTGCTTGCTGGCAGTGATGTTCAAGCACCCCCCCTACCAAGGGCCCTATATGTCTAATGAAACACTTTTGATTAAGGATACATTAGACTGGGCAGATTCGTCTCAGGGAGGAAATGTGGAGATGCAAAATCACACAGGACTCCTTCAGCTGATTTGAAGTTGATGTATTTACAGTGAACAAACAACAAAATAATTGACAGAGACAATATGTACAATGCGAAATAACCATATATATATTTTTTCTTTTAGTCCAGTGTCCAACAAGTTCACCCTTTTTGGGTGCTCCAATGATTGGCACTTGAGTAATGCCGGTAAAGTTATTGTTGGAGGGTTCATGTGATTGTATCCTACCGCATTAGTAGGAACAGTTGGCTCTTGGTCCAGGTGGGCTCCGTTAGCTCGCCATCAGCAGATGGGAAGAGGATTCCTCCGGATGAAAAAACCTGGCCTGTATAAACAGGGCCAAATACTTATTTAAAACATTGAATCATGCTTTAAAAATAAGTTCATGACAAAAGCTTCTGAAATATACATATTTCGCTCTTGCGGTGAAGTCACGATGAGCGTAGCAGCTTAGAAACAAAGCTCCGCCGGAAAAGTAAGAAAAAGTGACAATTTCAGATATTAGAATACTTATTATTCGCCTAATTTAAAGAAGCCCGAAATGAGCGTACTCCCGAAAACCCAGTTAGCAAACAAACAAGGGGTTTCAAAAGAAAATGATGACCAAAAAAGAGCAACGGCATGCTCAGCTAGCATTAGCCCCGATGCCGCTAGCATTGAGAACGAGAAGATAGCTAGCATGTCTCTGCTGGAAGAAATGAAAAAACTCCGGCAAGAAAACACACAAGGTCACAATCACACAAAAGAGAGTCTGGCTGTGTCCGAATTACCACCCTAACCCCTAACTACTAAAACCCTATATAGTGCGGCACTATATAGTTCTCTATATAGTTCTCTGAATTTTCAAAGAAATTAGGACACCCGTGCTCACTAGTTTTCTCTTTCGGGTGTTTTCAAATGGCGCTTGGCACGAAAACAAAGTGGCACATTACCGCCACCACCTGGTCTGGAGGGGAACTACTTCTATTTAACGCGGAGAATGACACCCATTTGTCAAAGTAAAAATATAATAAATATGAACATTTTATGAAGACTATTTATGAATCTGCTGTGTTCTGATCATGAAAAATGTGGCTGATTTATAAATAATAAAATTACAAACACATTGGTAGTGATTTTATGTATTTGTTGATAAATAAACCCCCATGTTATTACTCCATGGCAATATTTATTTTTGTGCCGCTGAATGATTTACGGGCTCTTGCGAGGAGGCATTTTTTTCTGTAGTTTTCTCTTCTACCTTACTGAAAATAGCTTTATATATGAATCTGTCCGTGTTCCTGGCAATAATTCAACCGTTTTTCATGGGATTAAACCAAAAACGAGCAGATATGCAGCATCACAGGGCGGCAAGGAGAAGCAGACGTCTCAGAAGATTTCCTCTGGATGCCCCTGACCAGACATGAACAACTTGTGAGTTAAACCTAAAGTTTTTTATTAGTTCAATTTAAGCATTTGTTACTAATTGTGCTCAAGGTTACACAGTCTGCTGGGTAAGAGTTTAACATTCTTTTTCAACACTGGATTATGAGTTGTATAGTCTAACTACAAGAAACACTTGTGAGATCAAAGTTTAGTATTTTTTATTCAGAGTCAAACCATATCACTTGTTTAAAACAAAAATACTTTAATTTTTAAATATTTATGTAAAAATCCAAAAACCCAGCCAAAAAAAACCCACGAGATTTTCCAGCATTCATACACTAAAATGTCTTCTTTCTCTTTCGGCTTTTTCCCATCAGGGGTCGCCACTGCGAACAAGTTGCATGGTTTACTTGGCAATGTTTTCCGCCGGATGCCCTTCCTGACGCAACCTTCTCAAAGCAACCGGGCTTGGGACCGGCAGAGAAGTAGAGAAGGGAACAGGGAGCAGCCCGGATTCGAACCTAGGTTTCACGGACGGAACGCGCCGCAAACCAGCACGAGCTAAACCGGCTCCCATACACTAAAATGTAAGACATCAAAATAAAATGAAACATTCAAACAATCAGATTTAATTTTCTCAATGAAATAATTATTTTTCTATTTTACAGGGTCTTCCACGTCTGTACTGCTTTGCCAACATAAAGGTGTCTGTCGTGGCCCTTCACGCTGACGGTCAGTCCAACACAAGACCAGACCGGCAGACCCGCAGATCGGTTGACCCGCAGGACCATCGAGCATCTGGTGGAGCAGCTTCGGGTTCCTCACACTCTGGGGGGGGGGCACAGGAGACTGAGGTCCTGGTGTTTCTTTTCTGGCTGGCATGTGGCACATCATACAGTGTGGTAGCCAGGGCCTTTGACATGCCACGGTCCACTGTGGGCGACGTTGTCCACAGGACGGCAGACCGCATCCTCCAGCTGATGAGCAGGGTCACCCAGCATCCAGTGGGAATGAACTGCCATTAGTTACCTCGGGTTTTTTAGCAGCTCGCTTGGTCTTCCACCTTCCAAAAGGTTGTGGGGAGCATTGATGGCTGCCACTGAAGAATAAAGGCCCTAAAAGAAAATGCAGCTTGTTATTTTAACAGGAAGCTTTTTTATTCCATTCAACTGCAGGCTGTATGTGACTCTAAGCCAAATTTAGAGATATTTTTGTTGGGAATCAAGGATCAGTCCACAGTTCACAGGTTCTACGTAAAAGCCCAATTTATGTAAATCAAAGATTACCCACCTGAAGGATCCTTTTGGGTGATGGTGGGTATCCCTGCATTGCACATCCCATCACGCTGCTGACACCCTACAGGGAACCCATGAGGAATGCGGTTTCAGGCCCGTTACAACCAGCACCACGCCAAGGCACGCTCTGTGGTGGAGAGAGAGCATTTGGCAGATGAGGAGGAGAGCAATATTTCTGGGGGCACTGGAAGTAAAACCAACCTTTGCAATGAAAATCATTGCCTGCAGTTCAGTTCTGCACAATCTGTGCATCAGCAAAGGGGACTGCTGGGAGCCACAGATGTTGAGCCACAGCAGGAACCAGTAGGACGGGTAAAGTGGCGTCCGTCTGCGATGACAAATCTCTGCATTCCTTTCAGCTCCAACTGTGACACACCTGACTCTAGAAGACCAGGATTATTGTTAACATGTAGAAAATAAATGTTAACATATAAAACGAAATTGTAAACATATACATCTGATATATCTATATGAAAATTCTTTTGAGATTGTTAAAAATTGCTCAGATTTAAATAATACATAATACAATAATTCATTTTTGTTCCTGCATTTATTAAACAAATTGCAAAAACAACGACGACGTTACATTTTGTGAACAATATTTTAAACTCAGGTAAGCTTAACAGACTCTCCTGTCACTCTTTGTCCCTTCGTGCTCTCTCCTCCTCTCCTCTCCTCTCCTCTTTCAACAACAACCTTTACCCCAACATGACAACGATTACAGTTTAATGATAAGTAAATACAAATCTGATCAAGTGTCTCTCACTCCAATCCGGCACGAGCTTGACTGAAAAATAACAGGCTATCTGTCTCCATCCACAGATGGATCAGATTTTCCTCATCCTTGTCAGTCCCTACATATATAAACACATTTAAGAAATGTGTTAATAACTTATTACTACGGTTAGAACTCACTCATTTCTTTATGTAATATCAACAGCGTTTGTTTTTAGCCTTCAATGCTAATTCGCGTTAGCGTTAGCTTTAGCATTACCGAAATTGATGAGCTTCAAAACAATGTAGATAGTCGATTGAGGAATATAACATATTAAACACATCATCTTACGTATTTACAAATATATTTTACAACAGATACTTGATACTTTTAAATATACTTACATTTTTAAGTCCTCTTTCTCGCGCAACCATCCGCCATCTTCGAATAATTCAAACGCAGTGTATTGTGGGTCACACGCAATGCATTCTGGTATGAACGCAGTGCATTCTGGGCAATATTCGCCGATCGAGTGAGCATCGATCCACACTGGTTTTTCGTAGAGAATTCTGGGAAATTTCTAGTGCACATGATTTTTGAACTGTAGATTCGGACAGCACTACAAAATGGCGACCGCACTATATAGTGCACTATATAGGGGTTAGGGCAGTAATTCGGACACAGCCTCTGAATCGCCTGGAAAAGACAATGACGGACATAAAAGAACAGATTGCAGACCACCAGCAGAGGATCGGAGAGTTGGAGGGACAAGTGAACTCCACAGAGGACAGAGGGGCCAAACACCACAGAGTGCTCCGGTTTTTACTTCAACAAGAAAGGCAACATTCCGCCAAATGTGAAGAATTACAGAACCGTATGAGAAGGAACAACCTGCGTATTTATCAAATACCAGAGGGCAGTGAAGGTGGAAATATGGCGGTGTTTGTGAAAGACTTGTTGCCCAAAGTTTTGATGCTGCCGGCCAGCCTAGACATTAACATCAAGAGAGCGCACCGCTCACTCCAGTCCAGACCAACGAGCTCAACTGCCCCCCCCCCCCCCCCGCTCAATTCTTGTAAGGTTTCTGGATGCAGCGGTGAAGGATGTGGTTCTGCAACAAGCATGGAGGCAAGGAAAAATTATGTTTCAAGACAGAAGAATCCTTTTCGATCAGGATTACTCCCCAGAGCTACAGAAGAAGAGGTCCAAGGTGCACACTGTTGTGAAGCAGCTGAAACAGAAGAACATACAGGCCAAGTGTCTGTATCCAGCACGGCTAAAAATCAAGTTGGACTCCGGAGAGAAAACCTTTGCCACTCTGATCAGCGCCTCTGACACCCTGGGGAAACTGGGGGTCCAGGTAATCGTTGGAGAACGCGAGCGCATAGAGGAGAAACTGGCAGAAGAATGGATTAGCAGGAGGAGGAGTGAAAATGACACACTGTTCATGGCAGATCTGAAAGCCGTGGTCGAGGAGGAAGACATTTAAATAAGATAAACAATCATCTCAAAACATTTACGGGTAAGAGAATAATAAGCAGAAGATGAGGAGAAAAGATTGAAGGTAACTACCTTGTTGAGAACATTTTTAGTTGTCACGAATCACTGGAAAGACTTTTGAATGAAAAAGAAAAAAAAAAACAACGGGAGAGTTTTGTTCTATTTTGTTTTACATGAGTGAGTTACACTCACTAAGGCCTTTTTTACATGTTTGTGTAATATTGGTCTTTATTGCACAACAGGCGCTTTATGTCACAGGGAGTTTTAGTCACCGCTCCCTGTCCCAGTGTTATCGGGGGTCAGACGCTAATACAGTTCGGGTTCAATGTCTGACCGAAAAAAAATAGAAGTTCTGGTTTTTGTTCAATGTTTTCTTTTTGTTGTTGTTTTTGTTGTTCTCCCTGACTTACATTGTTAACCTAAATACATTCCACAAAAAAGAAAAAAGGAAAATTTTGTTTTATTTAAGTACAAGACATATTGATGCCAAGAAGAGACAGCAATCCATAAAACACCACTTAAAAAAATGGGAGTGTGAAACTTAGTTACTTAAAATGTAAAAGGTATTAACAACCCTATTAAGAGGAAAAAAATTCTGGGGCAGTTTAAGAAGTTGCACTGCGCTGTAGCGTTACTTCAAGAAACGCATCTTTCAGAAACAGAACACCTGAAGCTAAAAAGAGAATGGGTGGACCAAGTTTACTACAGTTTTTGTAGAAACCATAGAAAACGAGGAGTGGCCATCTTGTTTAACAGATCTGTGTATTTTAACTGTGAAAAAATATTTCAAGACAAAGAGGGACGGTATATTATGGTGTTGGGAACTATTGAAGGACTTAAACTGAGCATTCTAAATGTTTATGCTCCTAATGAAGACTGCCCATTTTTCTTCAAAAAACCTGCACATCTGGTAGCTGATAAGGGGGAAGGCATTGTGATTATAGGTGGAGATCTAAATTGTGTTCTCAATAACAAACTAGATAAATTACCCATATCTTCCGAGCCACCAAATAGAATGTCTAAAAGTGTGTTAAATATGATAAGAGAACTTGGGTTGGTTGACAGTTGGCGCCATCTCCACCCAAATCATAAAGATTTCACTTTTATGTCACAAGTACATGGAAGTTATTAATGACTAGATCACTTTCTCATAACCAAAACGGACATCCATAAAGTTAAAAGCTGTGTGATAGAACCTATTACAATCTCAGACCACAGGCCAGTAGGGATGACACTGGATTTGGGGCAGGAACCACGTTTCAGATACTGGAGAATAAATGTTTCATTAGCCGCGTTTACATGGGCAAAAGTAATCGGAAAGAACGCCTGATCGGAAATAAAATGCGTCATGTAAACGTGCCGTTCGGAATACTCTGCCCCGATCAGACTCGTTCGGATCAGAATTTCTTTCCGATCGAGATAGGTGGGTTATACCGATCGTTTATCCGATCGTGGAGCATGTAAACGGTCATTCCGATCGTGTGTCACTACTGCTCTGGGTTACGTCACACATAGACTGTGTGTGGCTCTGCGGACGCCCCGTGAAAAGCGCCGCTCCGCTCTCGCCCCGCTGGCTCTCCCCTCTCTTTCACCCCTCACGAAGGAGATGCAAGGAAGGAGCGCTTCGTGCCCCCCGACGCTCATTCAGTCCACTGGCACCCGAGTGGGCAGAGCATCTGGATTAGTAATTTTGTGTTGGGGGGGGGCTTTTTTACTTGTGCGTTTTGTTGTTTTGTTATGTGTGGGAGAATTCAGACTGCGAGCCGCCCCGACGCTGCAGGACTCATGAGGAACCGTGTTCGAACAGAGCTCGGGCCGCTAGCTCACAAAGTGGCTTTGGGTTGGTCTGTGTGAACTTTTCAGAGCAGAAATAAATGTCGCGTGGTTTCACGTGGATTTGTGTTTCCAGTTGTGTCCCGACAAAATAAAGGCTGATGTTATTTCCATACATTTATGTGCAGCTAATATGCAGATTGCTGCGTTTCTCGCACGGTCCTGGATTTTGTGTCCATCAGGCTAATGTTGTTAGCCCGTGTTAGCCTGCCCTCAGCCTTTTCCAGCTCTGTTTCATTCATAAAACAGCACTGATCAAACGGATTAAATATAACGATGAGCGAACAGGCGCTTCATAATATTCATGACATTAAAAAAAGCACGTTTGGAAGATCGTCTCGTATTACGGAGCTGCTGCACATGCTGTCTGTGGCAGCGGTTTGTTGACAACGGGACCTAGTTCCGGATCCGGGTGATTTTACACTACTGCGCATGCCCAGATGATTCATTCCGAACGAAAGCGTGAGCCATGGGAACGTTTGTTCTAATCGGAAAAAGGTTTTCTGTGCCCATGTGGACGGGTGAATTTTAACCCGACCATTGATCCGATCAAGATAGTCTGCCCATGTAACCGCGGCTATTGTTGGCAGATATTTCAGTTAGAGAGGAAATACGGTCAGCTATAGCAGAATACTTTCATTTTAATGACAATGGAATGGTCTCTCCCTCAGTTCTATGGGATGCAGCAAAAGCTACGATACGGGGAAGATTAATCTCCATAGCATCCAAATGAAAGAGAGAGAGGCTTCAGAAACAAGTACAAATCGAAAATGAAATAAAAAAATTGGAGTTTGAACACAAGCAACAGAGAAAACAAGTTACTCTTGACAAACTTAAAGAAAATAGAACGAAACTTGACGAGATATTAACATATAAGGCAGAAGGTAGCCTTACATTTATGAATCAAAAATACTAGGAATTTGGAAATAAAGCCAGTCGATTATTATCATTTCAGTTAGAAAAAACACCGGCAAGCCGTATAGTCCCAAAGATTAAACAATCTAAGTCTGTCCGTGGTGCAGCGTTGTGATAAAAGTCTGCTGCTGAAGCTGCTCTTCCTTTCACTGAAGGCGTCATGCAGAGGGTGTGTAACATTGTCCATAATTGCCTGAAGTCTGGACAATGTTCGTTGTTCAGCCACCTCCTCCACTGTGGCTAACTTCAGTCCCACAACAGAGCTAGCCCTCCTGATGATCTTATTTAGGCGGGTCAGGTTTCTCTTGCTTGTCCCGCACCAGCACACCACAGCGTACAGCAGAGCACTTTCAATCACCGTCTGATAAAACATACTGAGAAGCTTGGTGGAGATGTTAAAAGAGGCCAGCCTTCGCAGGAAGTACATCCTGGATTGACATTTTTTGCTGAGCAGGGTGGTGTTCTCGTTCCAGTCCAGTTTCTTGTCCAGCACCACTCCCAGGTATTTATAGGACGTGACTGTCTCCACCAGGTCACCGTCTATACATATTGGCTGGGAGAGAGGGGGTTGTCTTCTGAAGTCCAGAATCAGTTCTTTGGTTTTCCTGATGTTCAGCTGGAGCTGGTTCGTCTTGGACCAAAGAACAAAATCCTGCACCAGCTGTCTGTACTCCAGCTCCTTGTCCTCCCTAATGCAGGCCACAATAACGGTATCATCCGAGAATGTTTGGATATGGCAAGCCTCCGTGTTGTGTTGGAAGTTGGTCGTGTACAGAGCGAACAACATCGGGGAGAGAACTGTGCCTTGAGGTACTCCCACACTGCTGCAGAGTGTTCTGGAACGGCTGGCCCCCATTCTGACAAACTGGGGTCTGTCCTTGAGGTAGTCCATGATCCAGGATATTAAGTATGGCTCCACTGACATACTCCTGAGTTTTTCCTGCAGTATTGGGGGTTGGATTGTGTCAAATGCACTGGAGAAATCAAAAAACAACATTCTCACTGCACACCCCCCTTCATCAAGGTAAGTCAACGTGCGGTGGAGGAGATGCAGAACGGCATCCTCAACTCCCACCTTCTCCCTATATGCAAACTGCAATGGATCCTGGGCATGATGCACCTGGGGCTTCAGCAACTGCAGCACTAACCTCTCCATGGTTTTCATTATGTGAGAGGTCAGTGCAATTGGTCTGTAGTCTTTATTGTCCCTCGGCTGCTTGACCTTGGGCAGAGGAACGATGCATGAGGTCTTTCCAGAGTGTGGGTATTTTACCAAGGCGCAGGCTCAGGTTAAAGAGATGCTGGAGAGGACCTCCTAGCTCATCTGCGCATGTCTTCAGGAGCCTGGGGGACAACCCATCTGGGCCTGCTGCTTTCCTGGTCTTCAGTTTCTTCAGCTCTCTTCTTACCTGATGTTCAGTAAGAGAGGTGTAATGAGGAAGAGCTGATTCCACTGGTGCAGGTTCATTTGTAGGATGAGGAGGGAATAGGGGGGCACAGGATGAGCTAGGTGGGGGGTTTGCGGATGAATTAAACCGATTAAAATGATAATTTAGATCATTGGTTCGCTCCACACTGTCTCCTCCAGATGCAGCCCCTTTTTTACACCCTGTGATTGTTTTCATTCCATCCCACACTTCTTTTATGTTGTTTGCTCTCAGTTTCCCCTCTATCTTAGCTTTGTAGTTTTTTTCTGGAGCTTCTCAGACAGCACCTCAACTCAGCTTGTACATCTTTTTTCTTTTCCAGATTATTTTCTTTGTAGGCTCTCTTTTTCCTGTTTAAGACCTCCTTCGTCTCTCTGGTGATCCAAGGCTTGTTGTTGGCATAACAGCGCACTGCCTTTGTGGGCATCACAATATCCAAACAGAAATGGATATAGTCTGTCAGACACTGTGACGCCTGCTCGATGTCTTCACCGTGGTGGTCCAGTAGCACGTTCCAGTCTGTGCTGTCAAAACAGTCTCTAAGCTCCTCCTCCGCCTCTGGTGTCCACCTCCTTACTATTCTGGTTGATGGAGGCTCTCTTCACCAGGGGTGTGTACCTGGGTTGTAGAGCGATCAGTATGTGATCTGATTTGCCGAGAGGGGGAAGGGGCGTGGCTTTGTATGCTTCCTCGATGTTGGCATAGAGTAGGTCGATTGTGTTGTTGCCGCCTGTAGCACAATCCACGTATTGACACATGGATGGCAGCGATGAGTCCAGAGTGATGTGATTAAAGTCCGCTGAAATCACCACTACCGCCTGGGGATGTCGGGATTGGAGGTCCGTTACTGCTGTGACCACAGTCTCCAGCGCTGTCTCCACGTGCGCTCCTGGTGGGATGTAAACACAGAGGGCCAGGACCTGTGTAAACTCCCGGGGTAGGTAATAAGGCCGGATGCTAACAGCTAGCAGCTCACAATCTTTGGAGCAGATTGTTGTTCTTACTGTGAAGTGTCTGGGGTTGCATCACCTATTGTTTATATACAATATGAGGCCACCACCTTTGCTCTTGCCACACGCTGCAGTGTTTCTGTCCGCACGCACCGTGGAGAAGCCGGGTAAATCCACAGTGTAGTCTGGTATGTTGGCTGTTAGCCAAGTCTCCGTTAGCATGATTAGGCAGCTCTCCCGGTAGATTTGTTGGCTCCTCACCAGTGCAAAAAGTTCATCAGACTTGTTGGACAGTGAATTTACGTTCCCCATAATCACAGATGGAATAGGAGGCTTGTATTTCCGCCGGCGTTCCCATTTGGCTTTAGCTCTCGCTTTTAGTTTTGCTCCGGCACGGGTGCCCCTATACCGCTTTTTTACTTCAGGGGGAATGTTATGTTTCAATCCAGCACCGTTCTTCTTTAGAGCCAAAAGATCAGTTCTTGAATAAACCAATCTCTGGAGGTTAGTGTCATTATTTACGTACTTCCTGCGTTCATTGCATTCATTCCATACATTCCATTCAGCAGCTGACCGGCTGCCATGCTCCTGCGTCGGCGCCGTTTTTGTTTTTGTTTGCAATGCATTGCTGGGACTGAGTTTACAAACCCCATTAGTAGTTGGACTCTAGGGTATGAACAGTGACTTATATATATATACCAGTGACGTGCAGTCAGGAGAGGCAGGTGAGGCTGTGCCTCACCTGTCATTATGGGAAGAAAAGAGAAAAAATAAATTCAATTATTATATTTAATCAGTAATTTGTGCTTTGCAGTCATTTTCCATTTAAATGTACCATTTTTGGGTGTTTTTTCTTTTCAAAATCGCTGAATTTCCGCATTTGCCGTTCAGATACTAAGAAGTGACGTGCGATGAGGCACCAGCCCACTGAGCCTCACCTTGGATTGCGCAATACCTATGCCGTCAGACGGTACTGCTGTCTCTCTGTATGTCGGTTCAATCACTTGTACTACATGAGCTGAGTTTACATAATTTAGCAGATGTATATGATGTACAGTGTTTGTTTTTATAAATAACTGTATGTGAGGGACGTGTTTCTTGTGCTGAGCGCTAAACGCCGGCAAAAAAGCCGCTGGGTGAGGCCAGTAAATCTCGTGCCTCATGTTAGGGGGCGCTGGTGAGCCCTGAGATTATGAAGCTAAAAAACAACAGAATAAGTAATAGCAAGCGGCAAGTCATTTTCTTCAGAAGGAGCGGCATATGGACTTTATTTACAAGTAAAGGTAAGACGATAATAACGTTTGTGCTTTTTTCTATTCTGCAGTTTGTATATGAAAAAAAACATGTTGAAATGATGTTTTAAACAAAACATGTTGACTGTTGTCAATCAAATGGTGAATAATTTACTCAGTATGGTTTATATGTTTGTAAATCTGACTGATGACATCAGTGCCTCACCAGCCAAAAACCTCACCGCACGTCACTGATATATACATATGTAAAAATATGGTGGTGGTTGTATGTTTTGAACAAACCTCAAGTGGGACCTCTGAGTTGTCATTCTTTGTTTAATGTTTATGTTGCACGCACCTGTTTTTCTTAATTTAAGCAGTTAATATTTTGAATTGCTTTATTGTACTCTTTTCCAACATTAAGTTTGGAAAAGTTGTTACAAATGGGATAAACTGTGTGAGGACAGCCATAAAGGAATTAATAGCCAACTATGGAAAGAGTTTGACTGGAAAATCAAAATGCGTTTTTTTCACACACCCCTGTTGATTTCTAATTTTGCCAAGGGCTCATCCACAGCTTTATGTTGGAGGCAATATGGAAAAATTGGTGATCATACACACATTTTCTTTGATTGCCCAGCTATCTGTGAATTTTGGAAAAATATTAAGAGGGAGATTGAAACTATTGTAAATCATGACATTCCTTTAAGTACTCTGTCGTATCTGCTTGGTGTATTTCCAAAAGACTTTGATGCTGATCAAAAATATATAATGCACATTTTATTACTGGTCGCAAATAAAACCATAACAGGTAATTGGAAAAATGTAACATCACCTTCTGTAACTGAATGGAAACAAAGAATCAAACACGTTTATTTGATGGAAAAAATGACAGCATTGCTACAACTAAAATCAGATATCTTTGAACGTCGATGGCATGCAGTTAAAATATATTTGGGGTTGTGACTGTTCCTTGTACCTTTGATTGTGGTTGTATGAATATGTTCAACTGAACTGCTTGTCACATCTTGCATCAATGTTTTTTTTAATTGTAATTTTTATGTTTTACCTGCTTTACACTATACTGAATGTGGACTTACAGTCAAACTTGTTTCAGGGAGTTGTTATGTCTGTTTTGTGTTGTGATGAGAAAAGAAAAATAAAGAGTTAAAAAAAAAAGAAATATGCATATTTCCTGTGATTTTTTGATCTAATTTTCAGATCAAAAACAATTTAATCACCACAACATAATTCAAAATCATCATCCAGAATAATTAACATGCAGATGATTATTAGTTCTTTTTATTTAGAGTACTCACAATTGATTTTGAAATTAACAGTTCCTATAGTTTTCCAATGAATTTGTTGTGTTTACATGATCTCAAACCAGGATCACCTGTGAGATCAGCTGGCGCCCGTGCCTGCTGATAAACACACACACACAAAAGAAAACTGTGTCACTCACCAGTTGCAGCGTGAGAGAAAAGAAAGTTGAAATTTGAATTAGAAGGCTGTCTGACGCAGGGCGTTGTGTAGCAAGGATATTGCTGATAACTCCCGAATGTATGCCTCCTGTCAACCATCCCCGCCACTTATTTAATTCAATTCAATTTCAATTCAATTTTATTTGTATAGCCCAAAATCACAACAGCAGGGCTTCGAAGTAAAACATGAACTCAAAAGGATCACGAATACAAAGAGCTCAATAGGAAAATACTAAAATGAACTAACAAACTGACTTAGCTATACTGGCAGCCCTGCCCTTAGACCCCCCTTCGCGGTAAGGAAAAACTCCCAAAAAAAACGGAATCCGGCAAAAACGAAGAAACCTCAGGGGTGCCCACATGAAGGAGGGATCCTCCCCCAGGACGGACAGGCGATTTACCAGAACTCTTAGAGAAGAATTAACTTATCTAAATCTACAACTACATATATAAAAGTCCAGCAGACGAGCTTCATCCAGCCGTGGTTGGGGGGACAGTCAAAGGCGCGAGTCGAGCCGGAGACAGGAACCACAGTCAGGTGTAGAAGCAGGAGCAGAGACGAGGTACTCGGTCAGGTACAGGAGCACGGATGAGCCAACTGGAGTCTGGAAGCACTCCCACTCCCCAGGAGGGGAGAGGAAAAGAGGGACAATACATGAATCACTGCACCAAACAGAGGCATGGAGAAGTAAATGATAAATGATGATCAAAAATAGAGGAGAGGAAGGGTAGAAGTAGAAAAGAAAAGAGGACAGAACCCCAGTGCACCATAGTTACCCCAGCTTCAACTTCTAGCAGCCTTTTAAAAGAAATAGTTATTATTAAGTATATTTTAAACAAATTAACATTAAGTAACTAACTTTGAATGTAGAAACTGAGTCGGCCTCTCTTACATGAGGTGGGAGTTTATTCCATAAGACAGGGGCTTGGTGGCTAAACGCTCTACCTCCAACCGTACTTTTACTAATTCTAGGAACCACAAGCAGTCCTGCATTTTGCGAGCGAAGTGTTCTTATTGGATGGTATAACTTTATAACTCAATGAACACGGAGGTTGCGTATGACGTCACGTTCTGAAGTCTTGCGTGAGTTCCCGAAATTGCGTGTGCTTTAAGCAGTGTTTTTCAACCTTTTTTGAGCCACGGCACCTTGACAAAAATCCCGCGGCACACCAGCATCCCAAAAAAAAAAATAAAAAAGCAGAAACTCATAGTCTATTTTGATCTACAGCCCCCCCCCCACCACGGCAATCTGACGTGCATTTTTGTGATAATTGCGGCAGAAAAAGCAGGAAGTTGCAGATGTTTTTTCTAAAAGATGTAATAAAAGTTAAGTTACATGCAAACTGAATGTTCGTTGTGTTTTCAAGACGTGAAACATGGACGACTCATTGTACGCTGACGCGCTGTCCCTTTAAGCCAATGCATCATGGGAGATGTAGTGTGAAAACTGCGATAAAACGGCAGAAAGACTCACGTCTCTGAGCTTCATTGTTTTGTTCACTTGTTCCACGGTCTGATACCGGATTCTGTGGAAAGCTACACCGCTAAAGACGAGCTTTAGCTGGTGTTTTTGTTGGAACTGAGTGAGTTATGAGCTAAATTGGAACAAGGAAGTGGAGACTTTAACCACTTCTGATTGGTCAGACTGATGACATGTGATTAAGCCTTCAAGAATGATTGGTGGAGTCGCGGAGACAATAAAAGCTGCGGGACTTTTCCTTACACAGTTATAGCTGCAGCTATATCGCGTTACCGTCATTCTTATCAAAATGTCTTTAATAGAATCAAATAAACACAAAGAAAAAAGTATTTTATGATCTTTTATATTCCTAACTACTCAGTGTTTTATCAGGGCCTGTTTGGATGAATACAGAGCTGAAATCCTGGAGATGGGAAATGTTTTTAGATCAGTGACTGAGGGCAATTTTTCATGGCACACTTGACCATCTCCCACGGCACACTAGTGTGCCGCGGCACACTGGCTGAAAAACACTGCTTTAAAGGGACAGTGACAGGAAAACATGTGGGTTACACTAAGGTGAAAAATAAAACCGAGAGGGGGGGCCCATTCCATACGGCAACCATGGGAGGGGGACCACTGCCAAGTATCTCCTCCCCCCAAGGTGCACTCAGGCTAAACCCCCCCACCCCCATCACCCTATTATGAGAGTATATGAGGAAGGGGTTAAGTCGGGGATAGCTGATAGACAGTCCCCCAGTGGTCAAACAGCCATCACCCAGCCCCCCCCCC
>CM074491.1:26672667-26831632 GCA_037389245.1 Oryzias sinensis | reverse complement strand
TTTTATTAGTGAATGCAGGTAAATGTGTTTGTCTTGATTTTAATAAACGTGTCACCATGTCACTTAGCATTTTAAACACTTGGTTAAGTCTAAATTCATCTTATCTTTCCTATTTTCTGAAAGCTGTAGCTGTAGACAACTATCTGCTGGATAGTTATTTGCTTGTACAGAACCCTCGACAGATTACCTTCCTTCTCTCTGCTGTAGTCATGACGGCTGTCCCTGCTGCTGTCTGGTATAGAAAATGTATGTTTTTAGATCTTATTCTTTATTATATTGCAGTTTTGTCTTTAGTGTAAAGTGAACTCATTTTGAACTCATCAGGACTTATTCTCCAGTGACCTTCACTTGTGCTTTGTAGTTGCAGCAGCAACTAGGACTTCTTTTTGCAAATTTAGGAGTTTAGAGAGACGCAATAAATATGTCATGGAATACATTTCTACTATCTGGGTTGAACCTCTTATCCTTGGGAAAGTGTTCAGATTCGTGTTCTCATGTGGAGGATGAAGCTGACCTCTGATCTTGTGCCGGTGATGGAGTATTCGTTTGGCTGGTATGATTTATTTTGAACTATGGCTGCACGATATGAGGAAAACTTGCGATATGCGATATTAGTGATCAATATTGCGATAACGATATAATTTGCGGTATATAAAAATATAGAAAAATGCCAAAAACATCATTCCCATTTCATTGTAACAGTTTAAAATTATACTCCAAATGACCCTCATTGACATAGGGGACAAACATCTAACATAATAGGCCTCCATCTGATTGGTCAACAATGGGAAGGTGTCCATCTGATTGGTCAAAGCATAAAGGGATTTATTTGATTCGTTAAATGCGTCAAGCTGCTAGAAGATTGTTTTAACACATTTTGGGTTTACGATTTATTGCGATATTCGCCGTCTTTTGCGATATGCATATTGCAGAGCTGGATATTGCGATAACGATAAATTTGTGGTATATTGTGCAGGCCTATTTTGGACCAGATGAGGACTCTTTTGATCGTTGGATTGTGTGCGCCGGTGAAATGCCCCCACCCCTGGAAAGGCGGAGCGCATCTGTAGTTAGCAACCTTCAGCTATTGGCCGGTGAAAGCACGAGGGATACCGGCTGACGAATCAGAGTGTTCCGGGGCGGAGATCCAGTGGCCATGATCTTTCCGGAAGGCGGAGATTCAAACACATGTTAAAAAGACTGTTTTCAAAGTTTTCCGTTGTTCTTAGGAAAATCTACGCGTAATTTGCATGTAACTTGTGCGTCAGGAGATCTTTACTTGGGAATCCAGATATATCTGCATTAATGTTTAATCTGTGCTCTAGAACTATTGTCAGGGAAATAAACTTCATGTATTTTTAATGCGGTTGAATCCTTGTTTGCTTTACCACTCTCGACTACTGAACACGCATGTTTGGAAAGAACTGAAAAGCGAAGATTTCTTTCCTATACTGGCATACGATACTGTTCAAAATTTTACTTCTGAGGACCTTCGTTTCATGTGTGAGTGTGAGCCGACAGCAGTTTAATTCCAGTGTTAAGACCTGCTTTTGCAGAAGAGCCAGTCAGGTGACTATCTATAGCAACAAGCTCATCAGTCACCACAGAATCAGACACGCCGTTTCTGTCTAGATCTGTCGTGGGTTCCGCAAGGAAATAAGGGCAGAGGCGCCAAGGTGAAAGTATTCTTGACCTTAATGCAAGAACAGAGCACAACAATTGCTCCACAAAGGCTAACCAACATATATTTCTCCATTCAGACTCTCCAACTTCTCCACACACACACACAGGTTCTCTTTTAACCTGTTAACCTGTAAGCCCCTCCTCCTGGGCGTTGCTCTCCATCAGTCCAAAAGAAAGAAGGAAAAGTGTTTTACATTGTTCAAAACATGGACATTAAGAAATAAACATTTTCATACAAAGAAACATTCTGCGTTCATTACAAAGACATTCCGATAATCCTTAATAAAAATAAATACAGTGACCGATGCGTCACATGACCTGGTGTGTCGGTGACCACTTCCGGGTTACTTCCGGGTAAACAAACCAACGCTAATGATGGCATCGTGCGTGCTTCGTGTAAATGTATGCGTGAGGAAGATTAGTCTGCAACCTAGTGTGCACCCAGGGCTACCTGCAGGGAAATAGGGACGGAAAGAAAAGGATAAGTTAATGTAGATGACGTGTTTACGGGTCTGTGCGTGAGCGTCAATGCGCACGTGGGTGTGTGCGAGCGTGTGTGCACCTGTGTGTGCGCCTGCAGCATCAGCTGACGGTTCTACACCGTCACAAGATCCATTTTCCAAAAGCTTTTTCTTTTCTTCCATAATATGCAGTAACCTCAACTAAAAAATCCCTTTTCAGCTTTACCGTTTGATCAATCAGTGATTCTTGCATTCCTTTAAAAAGGTCTTCTCGATAGCATTAAAGTTATCATTATCATGAAAGAAACTAGACAAAAGAAAGACGCGTGTGGAGAAATGTTAAGCTTTACTGGTCAGACACCACACAAATAGAGGAAGAGTAATAAATCCCCCCAAAAAAGATCTTTTTACATACATTGTAAAGTTTTTTCATGGAAGACCTGGAAAAGAAAGCAATAACATCCGCACCAGAGCACTGCCGTCCAACCTTGTGGAAACGCTACGTCGACGACATTCTGGAAAAGATCAAAGCAGGACACACGCAGGAGATCACAGACCACTTGAACACCATGGACGATACGGGACAAATCAAATTCACACATGAAGAGGAAAAAGACAACTCCATCAACTTTCTAGACATTAACATCAGACACATGGAAAACAAAGACATAAAAATAAAAGTACATAGGAAACCAACTCACACAGACCAATATTTATTATGGACTTCAGAACATCCTACCACTCACAAAATATCTGTCGTAAGAACCTTATTTGAGCGTGCAGAGCTGGTAACGGACGGGGAAGACAAAACGGAGGAGAAGAAACACATACAAAATGCACTAACCAGGTGTCAATATCCTCAATGGGCCATAAAAAAGGGACAAACACAGGTGGAGCAGAGGAAATGCAAGGAAGTAGAGAAGGAAAATCTGAGGAAAAAAATAGAAAACAAAGGAATGGTTACATTGCCGTACATCAGAGGAATAACAGAACGCATCCAAAGAGCCGTGAAAAAGCATCACATCAGCACCCCAGTGAAACCGTATAAAAAGCTCAGGCAACTACTGGTTCACCGAAAAGATAAGATTGAACAAAACAAAAAATGCAATGTCATTTTTGAAATCCCGTGTCACATCTGCAAAAAAACATACATCGGAGAAACAGGACGCTCCTTCATCACAAGAAAAACAGAACATCAAAAAGAATGCGAAAAGGAAACAAATAAAATACTAACAAGAGCCAGACGACAACAGGCAGTTCAAGAAAACATGAAATCAGCCATAACGGATCACTGCAAACAAGAAAACCACATCATGGACTGGGAAAAGGCCAAAGTCCTCCGCACCGAAGACAACAGACACCGCAGATGGATCATGGAGGCGGTGGAGATAAGAAAGCGAGCCCACACTTCCATGAACCGGGATGAGGGGGCTTTCCTGCTCTCTCACACCTGGAGCAACATCCTCCAGAGAAAGACGGACATCAAGGGGCGGAGTCACTTGTCAAAGTTTGACAGGTGACTCTGCCTCAGTCACAATCAGCTGTTTTTAAAGACGTCTCATGCCACCATCTGATGACGACCCTGACAAAGGCATTCCGCCGAAACATGTCGGTACGTTTTACACAAAACAAACCCAGTGTCTGATAAAAAATAATTTAAGTGCTTAATAGAACTTATAGACACAATGAACTTCATTGAATCATTACATACATTGTGTTTTGCGCTTCTTTTTTTTGCATTTCAAAAAGGTGCAACCTTTGCCTTAAGTGTGCCTTATTTATCCAGTGTTGTTCATGAGGAAACTGCAACAGATCAGACATGCATTAATGGAAGACCGGACAAAACAAGACTGTTACAGGACATTTTGATTTGCTGTTAAAAGCCTGAGTCACACAGTCATCACACAAAGCTGGTTTTGAAATTTTGCTGTTCAAAAAAACACTTGGTAGCTGATGAAAGAAAACCAAAGTCTTGCAACAAGGGGGTCAGAATCAAGGAATAGAATGGAGAAAAGCCTGTGTTTGAAGAATTGTACAGTGTATTACTAAGGGCACACTGGTGCCTTACTGACCTTGCATAAATGCAGTGTGTAAAGGTGATACAAAGGGGCCTGAAGGACGCCTGTATGCCCACAAAGACTATACTGTCTAATTTCCTTATTTCTGACAGTCAGGTTGCAACCATGGAGGAGGCACTTAATACTTAAACAGCACTAACTAGCCTTTCCATAGGGGTTGAAAAAAATTAACAATCGACACAACACGCCTGCGTCTCACTTACTTTACCCCTACCTACCTTTACGTGTTGTTGAAGTGTTTGTGATGACTTAGATGACCGTAGAAAAAAATTGCATGTACATTTCCGCCCTACAGTCTCGCTGAGTGGTCTATGACTTTAGTATTTGCTGCGAGGGGGTAGAGGGGGTGCTTGGACATCACTGCCAGCAAGCAGCAGATGTCCTCTTAGCATCCTACCCGCCAATTTTAACCGCACCTTAGACATTTAGGGCCCCTTGGTGGGGAGGGTGAGGGGACATAGCTGTGATTAATCAGGAGATGTCTCCTCAGTGCCCTACCCGCCAATTTTAACTGAACCCCCTTAGTGCATACACCATTTACTCCTCAAAATATACATTAAAACATAAACACACACACACCCTCACAAACACACACGCACACAGTCATGTCGCAAGGAAGGCGGGACCTTGGACCATCTGTCCCCCGCCCCATCCCTGGTGGGGGGTGCGGGGCCCTTGGCAGCGGCGACTGTGTCCCCTGGGTTCCGGTTTCCTGGGACCAGCGGGGGTCTCCCCACGCAGGGAGAGGGATCCCTCGTTTTACACCTGAGCCGGGGGTGTCTGTGTCCCTGCGGGGTGGGTTCTGGTCCTTGCTGGGCCTCGCCAATTTCCATCTGTGGCCGAGCCTGGTCGGGCCATGTCTACAACAAGCCTTGTGGGCCCCCCTTCTCTCTGGGGTGCCCCTCTTCTGGGCGGGGGCGGCTGGCCCCTGTCTTGCACCTTTCTGGACCATCTGTGGCCCTGGTGGGTGGCTGCCTGGAGCGCGGAGCGGGTCTCCCTTGGGGGGTCGTGGCTCGTACCTGGGGTTGGGGCAGGGGGATGCCCAGAACTCCTGGGTGGTGATGGGGTGCTCGTCTGGGGCTGTGGGTGCCCTTCTCGGGTGGGGCCCTGTGTTGGGCTCTTCCGGCGTGGCGGCTGCTCTCCTGGTTGGGCTGGGGCGGCGCTCTCTTTCCCCCCATGCCTCCCTGCTCTGGGGGCCTCGCGGCAGTCCTGCTGGCCCTGGCCTGGGTGGTGGGCGTGGGCGCCCGGGGGCGGTTGTTCTCTGCCAGCTTGCTGCCGTGTGGCGTTGAGGGCTTCTGGCTGCCGCGGCGGGGGTCTGGGTGTGGGGGTGGCTGTTTGCTCCCCCTCCTGCTTTCCACATTCCATCATCCATTTTAGAAGAACATAAACACTCAACTGAGCACAGGTGTTAGCTCACCTTTGTGAATGAATGAAGTATCTCACACTAGTTGGCTTGTAGGCATAAGTGTGCGTGTGTGAACAAAATCTGTATTGTGTACATGTTGACATGGGGACATTTTTGCAGCTAACAGGTGTGTTTGTAACATCTGAGTGTGTGTGTGGACAGGCCCCGTCCTTTGAGATTTGTATTCTATCTGTACCTTACCGTAATGATAAACAACCAGTAGCTTGTTGCTTTATGATGCTTCATGGTTTTACCCCCCTCCCCCCCTCCTATGATCACCCTCCTATCCCCCTCTTTTTAACATCCCTCTCTCTTCTTCTCTTCTTTCCTTTTCCGTCCGGTCCAACACAAAAGAATTTCAAAAATAATTAACATGAATAAAGTCTGGCCTCGATTATAAAAGGGGTTTATTCAGACATACCTCTGGTTTGTCTGATGATTAATAACCCCTCTTATTAATGTAAAATATGTCCAACACAAGAGGCCTTCAGCTCTCATCTGTCTGCCCAGCTGTTGGACAGGACAAGTTAATAAAAAAAAAAAAAAAGAAATGGTTCAGTCTCATAGACAAAAATGATGCTGGTTTTCCAACCTTACTTGCTTCCTTTGGTCTTTCTGAAAGTTTTAAAACACGTTTTGGCTGCAGAACTGCAGGGACCATGTTGCGGAAGGCCGGGCTGAAGTTCACAAACTAGGTTCTTGCATAAGTTGCATGAATATAATTTGGGCTCGTGTTGATTTTAATCCTTGGCTGACCTGTTTACCCTGTAGGCAAACTGCAGGGGTCAAGCAGGGCTCCTGATGTGTTCCTGGTGGTTCAAATCCATTTGTTAAAAGGATTTTCTGATCACAGGCACCAGAGCCCTGTGGTTATTCAATCCTGTGAGTTTGCAGAAGCGCCCAGCGTGGTCTTCTGCGGCTTTTGCCAGTTTCTTCCATGATTTAAATTCTCATGGTTTCATTTTAATACTAACTACTTAGATTTACTGTTTGATCAAACTAAACGGTTGTACTGATTTCTGTTTGAAATGAAAGCATTAAGAGCAGTGTAACAGACCACTGTTGATTAGATAACACCTAAGGCCTCTATCAACTGCCTTATTTATTCTTAAAACACCTAATCCATACTTGGCTATTTTCCTTTGACTTCTGACATCACTCACACGCTGGAAACTGCAGCTTGAAAGACATTTGTTTTTTTTATCCTCTGTTAACCCTGAAGGTGCTTGTGCAGGAAAATCCAATAGATAAGCAGCACAAACCTGCGTAACACATCCTAGTTGCTCAAATGGCCACTTTTTCCCCCTTAGCAGCTCAGCTTTAACTAAACATGTCTACATGTCTAAATGCCCTGAGCTGCTTCTTGGCTGATTAAATGTTTTCTTAAGTTGTGAAAGTGCAGTCAGTTCAGTGCTGTGTGTTCCACCCTCTTTGTTATTGTGCCAGAGTAGTGGGTGAATGGTCATCCAAGAAATCTTCAAGACTTGCATCCACGCGTCCTTTCATCAGTTTGATGCTACCTTTATAACAGGCTCAGAAACACAGGTTTATGCTGTCACTTCTAATGGAGAAGTCTATATGAACACATTTCGGTCTTCCGTGTTTAAAACTCTCATGTTCATGCATCACTACAAAAGCTCCGTTTCTGGGCAGTACGAAAAAATATGCAAACATTGAACATGCGTTGAAAGTTAACCCAGATGAACTTTGACCTGTCAGGGGCTCAGATTTGGTAGTGACGTACAAGTAGTGTCCTTTTTAATACACGGAAGTCCTAACTTTTAGAAAATTAATCATGTAGGAAAAATTAAGTATTGCGGTTTTAGCCCAGACAGAATTATATGAAACTAATTGTTTCATTTATCAGAATTGAATTGTGAAAGAAAAAGCCCAAAGATTCATGAGATTTACACCACATTAACACTTTACACCACACGTCTTCCAACTGTATACATGTGCTAGTATCAAGTAGTGACTCCATATGCTAAAAGTGCGTTCAAGACCTGCCCATTTAGCATCACATGCCCGGTGTGTGTGTTGCTATGTGTAGCAACTGTGTCACGGAAAGAACTAACTGGGCTAGTGACTAGAAGACCAAAATGCGACTCAAGGAGGGAGTGGCAGGAAACTGAAGTTGCTTTTTGGTTTGGTGCAATTCATTTACAGTGACAGACAATATTAAGAAAGACAAAATAAATGGCCATTCATAGATATATACAAAAGTAGTTCAAAGGTTAATGTTTTCACATTCACAAAAGGCATGACCGTTGTAGCATGTCATTGAGTCCAGCAACGTTTAGTTGCACCATAGGAAAAAAAAACACAAAAACCAACTCGCCCAAAGTTCAGAGGAAGGTAAGTGCACTGGGATGTGTGAATTCAGTTTGTATGGTAGTCCATTCAAGCGATGGTATGGGCATCAGTTGGGTTAGAGGTCTTTTTTTTAATTGGGCTACTAAGAGCCCCCTACCGGCTTGGCGGGAGGATGCAGCTCTTCTGATGGATCAGGTTCCAGGGTCTAGCTCACCATCTTGGACCTGGCCTAGATAATGGGCCCAGAGTCTCAATTAATCCTGTTTCTTTCACATCAAATAAGCAGGAAAAACATATTCCCTTGCCATTTAACATAATTCAGTGTGCACACAATTCATAAAATAGTAACGCTTTCTTTTACAGTACAGTACTTACAGTGTACTTAAGTGGTATTTACATGGTACTTATAGTGTAACTACTGTGTACTTTCAGGGTACTTACATGGTACTTTTTATGGAATTTACTGGGTACTTACAGTGTGTTTACATGGTACTTTCTATGGGACTTTACTGGGTACTTACATGGTACCTTTTGTTTACTTTCTTTTACAGTTACAGTTTCAGTGTACTTAAGGGGTAAGTACCAAGTACTATTCAAGTGAACATCCCCAGTATTTAGTAATGAAAGTACCATGTAGTTGAGTGGAAATAGGGCTGACTTTCTTTTACAGTTAGAGTTTCACTGTACTTAAGGGGTAGTTTCTGTGGTAAATTCATGGTAAATACCATGAAACGTGCAGCGAGTGCAGACCTAAAGGTCAAGGTACTTTATTTGTACTTGCCTTATTCTTACATGTGGTAAGTACCATAAAAGACACCTTTGCACAACATGTAAATACCTAGTAAGAATATTATAAATACCCAGTATGTACCACATAGGTATGAACCAAATAGTACCATATAAATATACAGTAAGTACCATGTAAGTACAGAGTAGACACAAAAAGTACCATGTAAGTACCCAGTAAATTCCATAAAAAGTACCATGTAAGTACCCTGAAAGTACCCAGTAGTTACACTATAACTTGTTGAAAAGCCTTTTTTTTTTGTCCTGTCCAACAGCTGGGCAGGCAGATGAGAGCTGAGGGCCTCTTGTGTTGGACATATTTTGCTTTAACAAGAGGGGTTATTAATCTTCAGACAAACCAAAGGTATGTCTGAATAATCCCCTTTTGTAATTGAGGCCAAGCTTTATTAATTTCAACCATGTTTGAAAATGTTGGGTTTTAGATCGGACGGAAAAGGAAAGAAAAAGGGAGGGATGTTAGAGAGAGGGGGGGGTAGGAGAGTGATATTGGGAGGGGAGGGGGGATAAGACCATGAAGCAGCATAAAGCAACAAGTTTACTGGTTGTTTATCATTACGGTAAGGTTCAGATGTAGTACCAAAAAGGGCGGGGCCTGTCCACACACACACTCAAATATTATCAACACACCTGTTAGCTGCAAAAATGTCCACATGTCAACATGTACACAAAACAGATAGTGTTCACACGCATACTTATGCCTTAAAGTGTGGGTGACATGGTCTATTTTAATAAGCCAAAATATAGTAAATAGTCTCTATTTCATGTTGCGATTGTTTTTAATATTTTTCGAAAAAGAATAAATAGCGAAAAACGCAATATAAACAACGAGGACGGCCGCCGGCTTCACGCATTCCGCCGAATTCTCGCCCCCCTGTTTGTGACGTAACGAAAGGAAGACAAGGCAGACAACATGGCTAGCACCGATAGTGAAGCACAGAGTGATGCTACCGTCTCTATTAGCGATTTATCATCAGATGAACAGAAAGATGAAGAGGAAAGTTGCGGAGATTATCATGATGATGAGTCACTTTTGCAACCGAATCGATTCGAACCCTTTTGCGAAAGTGAGGAGGATATAGTATAGCAGAAAGTAGTAGGTCTAGTGATGCCGATGACGATAGCCAGCATGAAGATTCGGCTAGACTCCAGTAAGTCTAAAAAATGTATAAAATTAAATTACTCCACTTACCCTAAAATATACTCAAAATGTCCCCTTTTGGCCTAATCTAAACAAAGGTAAACACTGGTTTTCAACCCAATTTACAAAATAAATGTCACAAAATAAAAGTTTCCCAGATATTACTACTCTTTAGTTAACAAAGTCACTGTATACCATTAACAACTGTGGAACATTAACAGTTTTACCAGTTTGAACCAGTTTGAAACCTTTTCTCGTGCGCGCTCACACACACACACAGTTCAGTTTACTCACGGTACCGGCACCTCAAAAGCAAAAGAAAAAAAACGTTGCAGAACTGTTGCTTCTCTTGCAAAACATTGAGTGCGTTGAAATACTCCAGTTGGATCCAAGGACAACAGAAAACACGACTACTTCGCCTCAATGTGATCCATCGTGATGCACACTAGCTAGCTTAGCAGCCTCTGCTCCCGACTCCAGCGCCGTCCTCTCCGACCCAGAAAACGGCTCGCTCGCTTCCAGCTCACCCGCCTTTCCTCGACTCAGAAGCCAAGATCCTCCTCCCAACTCTCCGTTCAAAATTCTTCGTTTGTGTCCCGGTTTTTGTCCCTTCGAAAACGCAGACTTCTCTCCTGCAGATCTGGAGGGGAAAATCCTTCGCCGTCCACCTTCTTAAACTTTCCCCTTTTCAGCAGCGTTTCTTGTTTTGGGAATTTTATACACAGATACACTTTCACTAGATGTATTGCTACATCCAGCTGCCACACAACGACTTGGCATGTTGATGATTAACAGATTTAAACACGAGAGAAACGAAGACTACCTGTTTTGTTTACATGCTGTCCTAAGCGCAACTGCGAAAGGCAACTCCCTTTCGTTACGTCACAGGTCATATCGGGTTCACTTCCAGCCTGCGCTCTAGCGGCAGATCCAAATCTCTGATTCCTTCGAAAGATGTCTATTTTTCATATGCTTCGGATTTTTTTCGACGCAAACTATTGGTATCAATAGAATCAGCGTTTAAAGGGCTTTTTTATTTGACAAAGTTGTTCAAAGCGTGGCATCCACACTTTAAAACCAACTAGTGTGAAATCTTTCAGTCATTCAATCATGCAAACTGTTAGTGCAAAGGTGAGCTAACACCTGTGCTCAGGTGAGTGTTTATATTCTTCTAAAATGGATGGTTGAATGTGAGAAGAAGGAGGAGGAGCGCCCAGCCACCCCCATCCAAAGACCCCTGCCGCGGCAGCCGGAATCCCCCCAACGCCACATGGGAACAGGCAGGGAACAACCGCCCCCCGGGCGACCAAGACTGCCACCCAGGCCGGGGCCAGCAGGACCGCCGCAAGGCCCCCAGAGCCAGAGAGCAGGGAGGCGTGGAGGGAAAGAGAGCGCCGCCCCAGCCCAACCAGAAAAGCAGCCCCCCCGCCGCGCCGTGTCACATGATGCTGTGACGTTGGGAAATAAAGGTCTGTGGCCGACCGCCCCACGAGACTAAATGACGTCACCGCCGCGGGAAACGAAAAGTGACCAGGAAGGAGAAAATTACACAAAGGGGCAAGGCAGGCAAAACAAAGCCAGCAAACACCACCTGGGTTACATATGTATAAATAATGTGACGCTGTATATATATATTTTATAACTTTTATTGATGATATTTTTTGTTTTCCTAAAAAGGCTGCTTTACTAATACAAGACACTTGTAATGAAACTCTTTTGCTTTGTTGGCACTTAGAATTGACCTAATTTACTTTAAGATGCAACACTGATTACAATCACCTCTAGAGGGAAGGTCATGAAAAAAAGCAACAACAAAAAAACAGCCACATGTTTTCATGCTGTGAAATTTTCACAGAAAAGATCACACCGATTGATTATCTCTGTGAATCAAAGACATTTACCTGTTTCCACGGCACATTCATGTTTAGGAACATGACAGCACTAAATTGAAAGACAGGATCATATAGAAAATCCAGACAAAAATCAGAGGTTTATCTTTAAAAAAAAAGCTCAGCCAACAAAGCAGCCCCTCTACAATCTCAGTAAAATTACACCTTTTGGTGCCATCCATCCCTTGTCACCCATCATCCAACATTCTTGTAAGCGTTCAACAAGCGACAAAATGTATTTAAGTCTTCCACAGTTCAATCACATCCAGCAGCTCCCACTCAACAGCAGGATTTTCACTTACTCTGAAACCCCAAGAAGCTTTTTGGAAGCTCATTTTGACTCTGCTTTGGAAACGACTTTAAACACTGATTGTGACTTCAGATTACGGCTGGAATTTCTTATGTAAAGTCAAGTTAAATGCAAACGAATTGAGTGTAGGGAAATACATGTTTCTGCAGGGATTGAAGTAGGGATGGGTTTCCTCCAGAAGAACGGTGATTGATTCTTTAGTAAACCGCTCTGAAGTACAGCTGTGACGGTGTAGGATTTTGACCGCGGTGATGAAGCAGCAGGAGTCACGGTGTTGGGACTCTTGCGACCCCCCCCCCCCACACACACACACACACAACACAAAATCTGCGTCGCGCGAGAACGTTCGCAGTTTGTTATGGAAATGAATACAACGCAAATTCCCCCAGAAGCCCTTGAAGTTTAAACACAGGACTCGCAGAAAACTTATTAGAAAAGACGAGAGCAAGAAAAAACGGAACGTACGGCTTTCTGCAATCTACCTGCATACTCCACCATGTTGCCTTATGCAACTGTATTTTATTTTAGAGTGAACAGTTTATTTTATTTGTTTTTATTTACATCATTAAAGCAATGTCAAAACATTTCTGTTTATTTTTCTGTAAATAATTTCTTTTGTCATGTATTTTATTTTTCAAGTTGGAAAAATGTATAAAGTAAAATCTTTTGTTAAAAAAGCAATCTTGTTGCATAATGAGAAAATAAAACACCACGGGGCGGCCGTGGTGCAGCGGTAGGGCGGTCGACCCATAATCGAAAGATTGCAGGTTAGATTCCCGCCTTGCACGCCCATGTGTCAAAGTGTCCTTGGGCAAGACACTGAACCCCACCTTGGCTCTGGTGGTAGGCAGGCGCCTGTGTTTGGCAGCGGAGCCGCCACCAGTGTGTGAATGTGTGTGTGACTGGGTGAATGGCTCTGTGACTGTAAAGCGCTTTTTCCTTGTAGGAAGAAAGGCGTTATACAAGTATACGCCATTTACCACTTTATGTTCTTAATTTGCTATTTATTTATTTTTCGTCTTCAAAAAGAATGGATAAGAGTTTCATTAAAATACAGGATCGATAAGCACTATCAATAAGAGTAGTAGTACCGTTAAAACCTTAACGATACCCATACCTAAATTTAAGGTGGACTGGTGATTTGATGATACAGAGACAGATTTTTTCTGAACATTGTAGAGGCCCATGAGCTGCACCTATAAAGGATAATGCACGGATTAAAAAAAAATTGCCCCCCTGGGAAAAGTTATTTCAGTATTCATTTTTTTCTGAAAAGCTTTTTTTTAATCCAATAATTTGAGTAACATCCTTTTGATACCCTCAGAATTTTTCGGAAAATATGTGCTATCAGTTGTGGTGTAAACCTTTTTGGCATATTTGTCTTCACTATTGGACAGAGAGCATTTAAATTGACACATAACTGCATTCGGTTCAGATAGGCTTATGGCATTAAAAAAACCAAGCCGTAGATCTGTCTGCTTCATTTACAAGTGGTAAAATTCTGGCTGATGTGGCAAAATAAGGACAAAAAGTATCTGTCATCTTCCAAAAACCTGTTAATCCATACATAGAGAGATTAAGAGATATAACCTCTTAATCTCCTTTTAATGAATTATTTCACTATGCCAAATGAAATTGTATTCTGTGAAATAGGTCATCTGAAAGCATCACAGGGTGCAATTTTTCCACAAGTAAATTCATCCTTTTTATGAAGAGTTAAAAAACAAAATGGAGAACAAGATTTGGAGATTGCACAGCTCAAAGGTTGAGTGTCGGATCTTGAACAGTATTCCCGCATAAATGATGTCATTATTAGTGGTCTTGTAATCAAACCGTCTTCCTATGTCAGAGCAGTTAAACCAGCAGATGATGGGGTAGAGCAAGAATCAGTGGAACAAGTTGTAGCATTCCTAAATAAAAAGGGCATTGAATGAAAAATAACCCCTCAGAAATATTAATGCAGTTTTCAAATAGAAAACATTAAAATGCTCTTCCAAAGCAAGGAAAAAAACTAAAAGAAACAAACATCTACATCGGGGGTCGGCAACCCGCGGCTCAGGAGCCACATGCGGCTCTTTAGCACTGCCCTAGTGGCTCCCTGGAGCATTTTCAAAAATGTTTGAAAATGTAAAAAGATGGGGGAGAAATATATTTGTTGTTTTAATATGGTTTCTGTAGGAGGAAAAACAAGACACAAACATTATTAACGTTTTCCAATGCTGTAAGAATGCGTAGAAAAAACCTTTCAATGCTAAGCAGGTACGTCACTTGCAGAGTGGAAAAGGGGAGCCAAGCTGTCTGGAAGTTGAGCTGTCAATCAATTGGCTGCGCTGGATATATGTCCGTGTCCCATACAAGGCACTTCTCCAAACAGCTTCAGAGAGGAGCAGGTAGTAAGTTTAGCTGAGAGCATAGTTTCCTTTCTGGCATTACAAGCCCCTTTACTTAAAACCCGCACCACATTGAACATTGCACAGGAGTCATGAACCACTCACCCTCCCACACTTATGGTGCAACATAAGAGGAAGAATGAACTAAGGTGGAACAACAAAACTGCCATATAAAAAGAAACGTGGGCAAACAGAGACGCTCATGCTGAGCCATAATTAGATCAAGAGATTGCGTCCCACAATCCCCTGCTGCTAACAGACCTAAAATGCACATGACTGGCACTACAATATTACTTTTTTTTAAAACGTTATTGTACAAAATGAAAGTACAATACAAAACACAAATTTACAAATTAAACTTCAGATATGCCAGGGGAGCATTCTTTTGTTCGAATCCTCCAAATAAAAATGACATCAAAAATCGGATTTCTTTATTACATTTCTTTAATTTTATCAAAGCAATGAAACATAATTCATTGATATTATAGCGACCTGCGGGTTAGCCCAGCCTTCAGCCCCTAAGGCTCATGGGAAGTGGGGAGTTTTGGACAAAACCTTGAATGAGTGAATTGAAGTCACGTCCATGCGGTTTTGGCTGTTTGTGTGCTTGAGTAAAAGGGCTTGATGCTGAAAAGGAATTTCGGTGCGCTTCCTGTTTATATTTGCTTGAGACTATCGGGGGTCGTGCAGTGTAAGGGGCACGGATTGCTCTTCAATGAAGCCACTTTGCTGGCATTTTGGCTTTCTCTTCCCCGCTAAAGTGACGTCCCGGCTGGGTCGTTACAATATTGTAATGAAGTTAAACGTCCACAACGGAGCAGTCACGTCACGCGTCGTTTTCCGCAGAATGCACTGCAGGGCAAATAAACATTTAATCGTTAATAATGCTCATTATGTGTTTGAAGCAACTTAATAATTTTGATAGCAGGCTAATATAGTTAATATAGATACACATTGCATGTGTTGCCTTCATTACAAGGCTTAAATAGGGCTTTTAATATTTTGCAGCTCCAGACATATTTGTTATTTGTTTTTTCGTCCAATTTGGATCTTTCAACATTTTGGGTTGCCGATCCCTGGTCTACATGAATGAACATCTAACCAAGAAAAATTCTGACATTGCACAGAAAGCACTGTTTCTCAGAAAAGAAAAAAGATGTCAAGTTTAGTCGAGGACAGCCAGAAAGCAAACCCAAGAGTAAAGGTTAAATAGTCTGTTTATTGTCCTGGTCAGAGGTTTGCAGTGATGAGGGAGCGTGGAAACCTCCCGCCAGCAGGGGGAGCAGGACTTAGTAGACTCACAGCCGTGAGAGGAAATGAGCGGACAGAGCTGGGAGAGCCTGGATGCCGGTGATGAAGTTGTAAACACTAGGAGACCTCGGCAGAGGTCTCCTAAAATATGAATGCATTTGCAGAGAAATAAAAGAGAAAAGGCAAATAATTTACGGAGGAAAACTAACAGAGGAATCAATAAATGCATTTAAATCCAAACTACAAGCACAAACCTGTAAAATCCTGTGTGAAAGCAACAAAGTGAAAACGTATCTTTAACACGGATCAGTGGAAAATAATATTCACTTAATGTACGTTTTTCCATTTTATCACATGACAGGAATCTCAATTGCCTCACCTGACCGCATGTCACTAAGGCTACACACTGCAGGGCTGTAAATAGAAATACGCCATCATCAGGTGTTGTCAAACAGGGGTGGGATCAGACAAAATTTCTTTTCAACCCGCTCCTTTTCAAGCACACTGTATTGCTTTATCTGTCTATTTTAAACTACTGTGTTTATTTTTCATTTGTGTTTGAAATAAAGAAACTGAAAAAAAAAGATTTTTTCCTACCACCCATCACAATTTCTTTATATATTTTTTCCCGTCACAAACAATTTACACAATAATTTAATTAAACTAGTCCAAAGATAAGCAGAAGAATAATAATTACATTTTGCATGACAACTTTATTTGGTGATATGTGTAGCCGGGTGTACTCTTGCTGCGTCGGCTAAAATCTTCTGCGGTTTGTCTTAGTTCAATAAAGAGTCTCACAGAGGGATTGGCATCCAGAACGAGGGAATTTCCTGTGTGAAAGCAGAAATACAGCACATAACTGTTACTTCTGGTCTCACTTCAACACACACCTCCTCTCGGCAGTCCTCGGCAGTCTTGATGCCCATATCCAATTTTCTGACTATATCCAATTTTTTTGATGACCTGCTTACATCATCTTTTAAAAGTGACCCGTATCCGATTTTTGCATTTACACTATACAACGCTGAAACTGTGGACAGGACGCCTGTTCACCTTACCGGTGCACCAAACTGTTTTTATGTTTTTATGTTTTTACTTTACATTTATCTCGTTTTATATTTTTGTGTCTTATCTCTGTTTAAGTCTGCAATAATTCCCTCCACTATTGGCCTTGGGTTTGGCCCCAGGCCAAGAGAGGGAGGTGGAGGAAAGCGGTCTTAATGATTAAAAGAAGGACATTATTTTATTATTATCATCGTTAAAATGTATTTGTCTAGAAAGAATGTTTAAATGGTAACGCAGATTGACCATTTTTAAATTTTTAGAGCTTTGGGTGTTTGTTCATCTGATTCTATTATCCACAGCAAGGATGAGTAGGTTTTACGACTGGGTCATTAGACGACAGCCTCTAATAAACTTTTCTCTTTTTCTTGAATTTGTATCTTCCCCACTTGTATTCTTCATAAAACAGCACGAGGAGAAACAGACCTTGACGAGAAACGTGGTGGAACTTTTCCATCATATTTGCGTAAATTGATACTTGTCTCATTGTCTTTTGTGTTTTGTTATTGTTTTTGGTCATTGTTTTTTATTTTTTAAGTTTATGACTCTAACACTAACCAATATTTAGAACCCACAGCAGTGGAGACCCTAAGTTCTTTTGCAGCCGTTCTGTTGTATCACCTTGTGTCAGATCTCTAATTACCAGACTTATTGAGAAGTCCATAGGAGGCCAGGTCCAAGCTGGCCAGAGCGTGTGGGACATGAAGAAGGAGGACGCGAGTGTTGGATGCCCGGAAATGACCTTTTGGATTTTGTTGCATTTTACTTTTCAGGCAGAACGCATGAAAGCTTGCTGTTATGTTTGACAATTTTCTTTTTTCTTTTCGTCGTCTGTGTTTTGTTCTGCTTTAACATGTCTCAATCCCCCCCCCTTTAATTCCAGGTGTTCCTTTTCCTTACAGGAAGTGCTATTTTTATTGTCTTTGTTATCTTTTACTTTTTAAAATATTTACTATTTTATGTCTTGTTCTTTGTAACTTTTGTAAACGCCAATGTGCCAAAGATCTAATTAAGCATGAGTATCCTTAGAGATGGCTGCCGAGGGGCACGGAGTCGTAGTAAGAATTTTTCCTGTCCGACTGAATGTTTCTTAAAGATGCATGCTCCGACAGGTTTTTTCGCTTGTACGCTCATGTATGGCTTGACATATCACCTTTGAAATTCTCATTTATTCGCATTGATTCTGTTATAGATTGTGAGGGCTTGAGACCACAGCTGCCAGGTGGACCTGCTGAAATGTTTTGATTGGATGATGTGATAATGTGTTTTTATTTTTTGTGTGACCTCATGAAGTGAGGTCAAGAGAGGGAAACTGAAGGAATTTATCTTTGTGGTCCTCATTTTATTAGGTTTTTGTCTTGCTTTTATTTCATTGAAGTTTATCTTTAAGGTTTAGTGTGTGTGGTTTCCGTTCTTTGAACTTTGAAGAAGCTTCCTGGAGTTGCATATGTGAGAAGGTTTTGACTTCAGCTGTATGCTCATCCTCCTTCAGGGGAAACGGAGCTTCTGATATTCAGAGGCCATTTGGTTGTAGTCAAAGTCAAAGTCAGCTTTATTGTCAAAAATGCTGCATCCATAAGACATACAGCACAGATGAAATTGCTTTCCTCTCACCCTACAGTGCAGCAGCATATAAAATAATAAATAAACGACTTAAAAAAATAGATAAAAAGACAGTAATAGAAAGAGGAATAACAGTAGTCTAAACAGTGCAAAAGAACAGTGGCATGGTTAAAGTGGCAGTTTTAAAGTGACATCAGTGCTGAGAACAATAAGTAAGTGGATGAGTCAGTGATGGCAGTCTTTGTCGATGTTGGTGTTCTGAAATTTGATTTGATTTTGATTTGAAATGGTTTATTTCAAGCAATCGAATAGAAATAATACACAAAAGCAATATAATCATCAGTTATACATTCATACAGTAACTAATCAAACTTAGGATAATTAGACATATTAATAAATATTGCTTAAAAGGGAGTGGAAGGACGCAAACTTATATAATCCCACCCCGCTATACTATAACCATTTTATTACATGATTTATCAATATCCGGTTCCTAGTTTTTATCAGACAGAATTAAGAATCATAAGGTATCGATTAAGCACATGACAAAGATGAATTACTTAAGTATTACGTCAAAAATAACCCTTTTAAAAATCAACATGGCAAATGCAGCATCTGAAATATATGCAGATAATGTTACTTTTAAAAGTCATTCATGTGCTTTCAAACATAATACTATATCAGTAAAATAGACACAACACTTTCAGGAATTTTCATAGCAAAATTTCATCAAGTATCAAAAGTTAAAAACATGTGCAAAGTTATGCTACATTAGGAAAGATTTTTGAATCAATTTATCAATTTTAGGAGGAAGTTAAGTAATATCATCAAAAGTCAATCAATTTAACAATTTTCAATAAGTGATTAATCATTCGTTTTACTCTTTTTATATATATTTTTGTATTTTTTTTATAATAAAGTAATGCATTAGGGGAAAAATAAAAAGGGTCCATAGACTGTCGATTGTCCAAGGTTGGCATTTCTTCTTTTACTGATAACAGTTGTTCTTCTGGGTTCAAACAGTTAATATTTCTCTTTGATGTTATGTCTGCAGACATTAGATTCAGGTCCATATCCTTCTTCAGCTGATATCAGCGGCGGTGAAAGTTGAGGTCAAGTTGTCTGCAGGTCAGAACTCTGCTGTTATTCAGGTGACGTCAGACATACAGAGAAAGTGATGAATCCAGGTGTCATATTTCTTGAAATTATTTGGCTCTTTGATTTATTACGGCATGTTGTTTCAGACAACCGTTATCAAGCACTTCTCAAAGTCCTTCATGGTGTTCACAACCACAACCTTGGCCCGGTCCAGTGGACCGAGTGCATTGACGTAAATCCTGCAGCCTTTAACCCAAGTGTTCTCGATCTGCTTACGCTTCCTGAGAAGCCGTGCATGTTTTGAGATTTCTGCATTCTTTCTGGTCAGATGGTCGTTCAGATAAACAGCAGATCCTCTGAGATTTTTACGTTGATTCATCAGAGCTAGCTTGTGTTTGTGATTAGCAAAACCTGATGAGGATCGCTGGTGGTGGCAGGTCTCGATGGTATTGAGATCCAGGGAAATCCCTTTAGATGTGAGAAATGTTTCCATTTGGCGTACCAGAGACTCTCCACCGATCTCCATATTAGCACTGCTAGCTACGCTAGCGCTAGCATTAGCAGTGCTTGCTCCTGCTGTCAGTTTCGCTCGAGGCTTCATTGGTACTCCAGTGAGAATGACATTATTCATCCTTACTTGCTGTTCCACATCGTCCAGTCTTTTCTCCAGAATCTCGACTTGGTTTTCTCGCTTCCCCTTTTTAAGCCCGAAATCTTCGGAACTCTTCCATCATTTCCCAAAGTGGCGTTAGCTTAGCGGACACTTGTTCCATAAAACTTTTCAGCGTTTCTTGAATAATGTCAAGAGTCTTTTTGAGGTCTTCATATTCCTGGGTTTTCTTCGGGGGCATGGTCAGCTCTCTTTTTTGGAGAAATCAACTTTTTAAGTCATTTGAAGATAGTTGTATTCGCAGAGAGGCACGCCACGCGTCCTGCTGTGTAACCCGGAACCGGAAATGTTGTGAAGTTTTCAATGTGAGCTTGTAGGTTGGAGTGGAGGGGCCAGAGGGGGAAGGGCAGGGAGGGAGTTGAGGGTCCTTATTGCCTGATGGAGGAAACGGTCTTTTAGTCTGCTGGTTCTGGCCCGCAGACTTTGCAGCCTCCTCCCTGATGGCAGCAGGTTGAAGTGTAGGTCTGATATGGTCTGACATGGGTCATAAATTAACTATCTCTGGGGCTGATTTAATGTGTGGGAACCTCTGAAGGAGCCAGCTCACATGGGAAGAACAAAGCGTTAAGACCGACTACCTGCGGTGAAAGTTTCAGCCACCTATGGAGGACCACAGGTGGAGCAGAGACCAGATGCTGTGATTCCAAGTATGGACTGAAGGAAGTGAGCAGGCTCCTTTGTCAGCCAGAGGCCAGAGGCAGAGATTCTGACCACATGTTTAAAAGGGCCATGCTTTGGAAAAAGCTTTATTCCCAGACGGCCTCATGTGATGCAGATTGTAATTTCTTACGTTTTGCAGGTTTTGGATTTGGGAACCCAGATCGATCTGTTTTATTTTGATTAGAGCTCTTTGTTAGGGACAATAAAAACTCTTAATTTTATTCCGTTCGCATTTTCTGGTCATTCTCCCAACTTTTGGAACACGCATGGAAGAAATCTCAAAACAACTGATTTCTTTTTCCTTCACTATCAAAAGTAGACGTTCTGAGGACTACGTAGCAGCATTTCTGCCTTCCACGGACCTCCTCCGGACTTTTGTGATTGCGGTTGTCATGGAGGGAACGCAGCGACGAAGGAGGCGTTGCCTTGGGCGCTACAGAGGGGAGAGGAAAAAGGGGGGCTGCTCGGCTCTCTCTGAATTTTGAATGAGGAAGTGTTTGCAGACGTGCTGTGCTAACAGTTTGATCCAAGTGTTGAACCTTTCCTGCGCGATGACTTCTCTTGTCCGACCGTGGTCAGAAATGCACGGGAAATTTTTTCCAGGGCCAAAGGCGGATTCTCCTTCGGGGTTCACTTTCCCGTTCTGAACCCTCAGCCTCCAGAGTGGGTTAGGAAAGACTCCAAAACTTTTGGGGGAGACACCTTATTTTTAATTTACGGTTCTCCGACACTCCCCCGCCGCGCTCACACCCCCTTTCCTCTCCTTACACACACACACACGCACACTCAGCAATAATAAAAAGCAAAAAGGTAATAAAATATTTCTGATCAAAATAATTGCTCACATACCTGTGTGAAAGCAAAAATACAGCACATAACTGTGACATCTGGTCTCACTTTAACACACACCTGAAGGAAGGCAGAGTAAAACTACCACTGGCACATGTGAGACTTTCCATGCTAGCTAGGTGAGTCCTACCAACACTAGCATATTTCAGAGTGCAGCACATTCCCTTAACAACATATTTCATACAATTAGCAAAAATAAAAATGGTGTGAGGAAAGTTTTTACTTATGAACTCTTTGAATTAACACAGAGCCATCACACGGTCCTGGGTGGATTGGAACATTTGGCCTTGAACGCGGACCCGGCCCAAGCATTTAACAGTCTGTATGGTTTCCTCTATTTCAGCTATTTCCACTTCTACAGGAACCATAATCATGAGAGCTTCAATGTCTTCCAACCCTTCTCCCCTACTCCACCTCTTCAGCTCTTCAGCCAGTTGGGAACGATCTGCCATTGTCTTACTGTCTTGTAGTAATGAAAACTGTCAAAGTCAGTTACTTTAGGACAACTTTATAATGATGCTAGTGCCCCTTATGACTTATTTATTACGACCCAAAAGATCCCAGCGGTGTCTCCAATTTATGTAGGCCTTCTGTACTCATATGTTCAGTGAGTAGGCTCTGGGTTCTTATTCTCTGATCAAGTTTACTTAAGTGTTAATATTTTGAATCGATGGCACTATTTTGAAAAAATTAGATGTGAACTCTATTGTGAATATGAAACAAAATAATCAAGTCCCAAAACAAATTAAAATGTGAACATTAACCCCTTTTTAATAAAAGAATATAAAATAAAGAAATTATATGTGGATTTTTACAAAATAACTCAAAATATAAACTCTTGTTGCACAAATAAAAATCACATACTCACAGTGTAGGCAAAACTCTCAATCCCAATTCAGCAAATACGTTTTAAACATATTATAAAGCCGGCAAACCCTTACTTAAATCCTACGTTGCAGGCCTGAATCGCTGCTTGGGTTTGTAGAGACCAAAAACTTCACTGTCGCTTTGCTGAACCAGCAAAATAATTTTTTTTTTTTTATACACTGTATTTTATCCCACGAAGGGAAATTCTTTCTCCGCATTTGACCCATCCCCTTGGGGAGCGGTGAGCTGCAGCCGAAACCGCGCTCAGGAGGCAGTAGCATCAAGGGTCTTGCCTAAGGACCCACACTGGGTGATGTTAACTGCTCGCCATTGATATGGTTATTGCCCCCAGTACCATTGCTCATTCCCCTCCGGGAATCGAACCCTGGTTTCCTGCATGGTAGCTTCCCACCTTACCAACCGAGCTACCCAGCCGCAGTATATATAAATAGGGTACCTTGTGCACTTGAGTTTTAATCCCAAACAACTTCTCTTCTTCTTTCGGTGCTCCTGGCCTGGAATGGCCCCCTCCGATTCACAACTCCGACGCCACGCACTAGCAGTCAACAATTCCTCGTCTCCCACGTTGGCAGAGGTCCTCTAAGCTTCCTGGATGGCTCAGAGTGCTATCTGGATCTGCTCGTTCATTCTACAGTCCGGGAACAGTCCTTTACGACTTTTTATGGTCAGCCAATCTTGTGGACGGCAACTCAGTCCTCGGCTAAACCTGTTAGCGTCGGCTAATTATGAGGCTAACGTCACGGTAAACAACAGTGACAAGTCCTGAGTAAAGACTTACTGATGATCTACCCACTTTTTCAGCACTCGATCATTAAATGGACCATCTTGTGGATGAACCACGGCACAAATTTATATTATATAGACCTACAGACACATTCATTAGCTGCTCACTCCTTTTCCTGCCAAAACCCGCAGTCTCGTCCGCGCTGCTTCTCTCTTTCTGCTCCCACTCAAAAACTCCTCATGCACGTAACATAACGGCAATCAAATGTAACTACTTACAAAACTTGTTAAAGTGCTAATGTGAGGAAACTGGATTTTCTTTTCTAACTATTCTTCACAGCTGCAAATAACATTTCAATCAAAACCCTTCCCAAAGAACAACAAATGAGTTTCAATGGAAAAAAAATAAATTAATTGTAACAAAATAAGAACAATTGAATTAACTGTTTTTAACACATTTATTTATTTATGTGAACACATAAATTTATTTATTTATGTACCCTGGCTACATTTAAATGTAGCCAGGGTCAGCCTGGATAAAATGTTTAAATGTTTGACTGATTCTCTCAAGCCTGCTTTCAAGTGGTAATGGTGTGTGCTTCCGAAAAGCTCAGTCCTGATTGGCAGGAGAGGTTACCAAAGAAATTTAGACTCACCGCTTACTGTCGACATCTGGCTCCAAATGGCGACATCTATATTTTGTAAAAGATGGTGACTGAATTGACCTCATTTTGTTGGAACTGGAAGCAAGTCCATTTTTGGTCCAGTTCTCTTATAAAATCAATGTTTCAAATGTTACGGGGAATCAAGATGACCCAAATGCAGGAACAGAGAAGCAAGTGAAGTGAGGAGAATTATCTAATAAGACTAAGAAATCCTCTTCAATGATCCAAGCCAAGTAAACCAGGAACATAGTGAAACAAACAGAAACTACACTGCGACACAGACTGCTGAAAGAGGTGAGCTTAAGTAATACAAGAAACCAATTAACTAAATGAAAGCAGCTGTGGACACTTCAGGAATGACAGGAGGGGAGGACGAGTCCTCCAGGAGCCACAGCCAATCTACACACACAAAACAAAGAGAAACTGACAGACTGTAACATCAAATCCAGTTTCTGAATATTGCTTTTAAAATAGTCTTTTAAAATGATTTCATTAGATAATATTTTCTCTGATGACTAATAGCATTTTATTCTTTTTCTATACAATTCAACTTAATAATTCTGAACTGTACTGAGCTTAGTCTGAACTATTTTGAATTTTGACTTTTTGCTTCAACATAGAATTTAGAAATAATTATTTATTATTTGCACCTCAAGTTCTGCATTTTGATTCTATGAGACCCAACCTCATTGCAGCTTTTTTTGAATAATTCTTATCCCCTGAATCCTCAGATGGTGATTTATTCTGTTTTTTAACTTTTAAAACCACAATTTAGCAGAAAAAAAATAAGATTAGTTTAATAATTTTGGTTCAGTTATGGGGGAAAGGAAAGAGGGAAAAGGGAAATTGTGCTTTTCTTGATATACTATTTCTCCTTTTCAACAACCCCTTTAGACTGCAGGACAGCACCCAGAGGTCTATTGTAATGTTGCATTAAAAAACAAACAAAAACAATAAAAGTCTGTTTCTGCTGTGAATCAGCTTTAACTTCCATGTAGCAGAAAAGTTCACAGTCATGACTCATTAACTGCATTCATATTCTGCTCATGCCACTGATAATGCATCCTCAAAGTCCTGCCTTATTAACCTGTAATTTTATGAAACGCATTTCATCTCATTACAATAATGAAGCCACCAGACCGTGGGTTGTATAATGCTTGACATCAGTAATAGAGGGAAAACTGTCAGGATCCCACCATAACAAGAAGAAGTTGTAATTTTTATTCCTACAAAGTGGAGTCTTTCATCAGCAAGCCTTCTTTGGTTCTCAAGATGTTCGTACAACAAAGAATGTACTGATAAAAAGTACTAAAATGGGTTTTTCATATCTGCATGTCTCTGGAACACCAGACCTAAACTCAAACTGTTGAAAGCTCTGGGGATGCAGAGTAAATTACACAGAAATTTGTGGAGGTTCAAAGTCATATAATGAGGAACAACTGGATTTACTGAATTTACAGAAGTCCGAAAAATAAATGGAGTCAATAATGAAAGTGAAAACTACCCATAGCAAAGCAAAACTGAAAATGAGATCTTGTTTCTGTGACATTTCTGTCACATTTTCGTCTCCTAACATAAATGAGAACTATTTGAAACTAATCTGGTTTTCTCATTCTTCTCAAACATTTCTCCTGAGAAATAAGTCTCACAGTGAGCACTGTGGGAGATCTCAAAATTCTCTCACAACTGTCTCTTATCCAGATCTCAGTAAAGAGGAAAAATGAGAGAGATTATGTTGCTCTCAAGTATGTCTCATCCTGATATCCTCCCTATCTCAGCTATTTCTCAGTGCTTGGTTCTGTCTCACATTGCTCAGTAATTTAGATCTAATTTAGCCTGTTTTTCATTGTCTCAGCAAAAATAAAAATGAGAGTATTACAAGCCTTGAAATGAGTCTCATTGTGACATGACAACAGTTCATTTTGAGAAAGTAATCATCTAGTCATCTTCTGCCATTTTAACTTACTTCAGGGTGCTGGGTTGCCAGAGTCTATCTGGCCACTTGTGAGGCGAGCAGGGAGACACCCTGGACAGGTCACCAGTCTGTCGCTTGAAAATATCAATTATGGCGTATTTACGTAACACTTACAAGACTTGTTTATTTCTTAGACATTTCATATAACTTAATTAGAATTTCAAGAGAGAAAAGTTAAACCATTAAGACAGTCAGGATGTGGTAAAAAGAAATCTTTTTGAAACTTAAAAAAAAACAATAAAATTTCAGGATAACATTGCTGTGGCGATTTAACTAATTCTTTTGACAGTTGTGTAAATATGTAAATGAATACAGTTTGGATTTTTGTTTTTACAGAAGTCATAGCAAAGCTGTGTAGTATAGAGCAGTCAAGTCCTGGGAAGGGTAACACATAATAGAACACGTACTAATTTAATCATCATTGACAACTAACAATAAGACAATTAATCTTACCACCACACATTTATCCTTTATAGGTCCCAAGATGTATAGTTCCTGAAAAGTACAGACATGCATTATGCGACATGTGTTCATTACAACAGTCAATCTTGGTTTGTAGCTTCTTAACACTAGAACGCCCAGGATTTTTCACTCCCCCTGCAGCGTCCAGAGCACAGCCAAATGGCTGGGTGGCTCGAAATGACTAATTCAACAGCCTTCAATTAGCCACCTTTCATTTGTAAATGCAGCACGAACTACCTGATCATCTGGATGAAGACATGCCTAGCTAACCACATTCTTTACTCAGATCAGGGTGGGAGGTTTCTGCTTCAAAAAGAACCTCCAAGCTCTGACAAACTTTGACTCAGTTTGTCAACTGAAAAAAACAAGATGCCTTATTTTTTTACTACCCTGAGCAGACATTGAAAACAGTCCTGGAGCAAGTCAACCCATTTTGACTCTGAGGAAGGAGAGATATTCCTTCAGCTGGATCAGACTGATGTTATTTTGATGATTTCATGAACATCTTGTTCTCATTGCTGATTCTAACTTAGTTGTCTATCCATTTATTTTCTGTGCCTGCTCATCCTGGTCAGGATCACGGGGTTGCTGGAGCCTATCCTAGCTACTGTTTGGAAGGCAGGGTACACCCTGGATGGATCACCAGTCCATCGTAGGGCCGCAGATGATAACAGGCACTCCTTTTTATAATTTAGTCATTTAATTTAACCCACGTTTCTTGGACTGGGAAGGCAAAGGAGGCCTATTTGACATGTTTTGGAATTTATAGTTCAACTAAATTCCCAGCACAAAATTAAAATAAACAAGTGAAACAACATATATCTTTACATTGCTGAGAAGGTTTCATTAATAGATCTCAGAAATCAAATAAACAGTTGAGAAATTATATTGCCATCAGAAAAAGAGGATGACAGAGGAGACACTGTGCCAACAGAAAAAGCAAAAGATGGCACGATGTGGCTTTCAGAGAAAAGGTTGGAGGGCCTCTCCATCACAGCACAATTAGATGTTACACTGCTGAGGAAAAACATATTTGGTCAAGTACTAGTGTTGTTCCATTTAGGACACCTGTGTTTCCTCACCTCTGAACATGCTTCAGACTATTCTGGACCTGTGTTATTCAATGTGAACATCAGACCAGAGAATAACAGCTGGTTCATAGCACTCCCTGAACTATTGGGGTTCATTGCCATCCTCCCTTTGTGAGGGGATAAAAGTTCCATCCATGCAAAGCATGAATGGAATGGTTGGCGAAAATGGGAAATCCACTGGTCTATAAAAACTATGATCAAGAAACCACTTCAAAGATATCATGCTGCATTTTACTTTGATGTCTAGAGGCACAAACATGAAGCACCTTTAGGACTGATAGGTTTCTCACCAATCTCCAGTATTTGTGGGTTTGTTGTTTGCCAGCCATGTTTCAGCGAAGCAAAATTCACTGGGAGCTTCCAGAATCAGTAAAACCTTGCATAGTTACATGCGGGAGCTGAGAAGGCGAGAATAACGTGTTTGGTGACAAACTCCATACCTGGCAAAGAGAGGCGGGCAATATGCCGGGTGAATAGTCAATTCTGAAACAATAATGCCAGAGTGTGGTTTGTTGATTGCTACCATTATACCATGTGGCAAATGCAGAGATTTTGGGGCAGTACGCAAGTATGTGCAGACAAGTAGTGGGCTGAGAATACTTGAGCTTTGCTGACCACATGATTTCTTTGTTGAACATTTCAGTATTATCCCGGTAAAAGTGTCTCTTGTGGATAGTTTGATAAATCTCAGCCAAAAAGAAAAAACAAACTGTGGTGAGCCTCTTGCTAGAAGTGACAGGAGTGTGGGGAAATAGTGAAAACTTGCCACTTAGCTTGTCCTTTTTGCATGCCAAAAAGAGAACAACCTAATGGCTGTGCTGTTCTGCAAACTGTAGTGAAGGCTGCTCTTTGGGCATGTAAATTTTTAACTAATCCCAGCCATGGCTGTCCTTGAACATTGTGGGTGAAAAATGGAAATGGCTGCCCTACGGGCGTTCTAGTGTTGAAAATCCACAAATAGGTTTGTCTTAATATTAAACTACTCTCCAAGTGTGTTTGGTAAATGAGCTGCAAACACTAGCACAACGCCAAATGTCAGTCAGAAACAAAACTGCAAGATACAATCAAAACAACTGTACTGGCAGAGGTTTCCAAAATGGGAACATGACTGCATGAACCATTAGTTATACCAGGGGTCGGCAACTTTTTTTATTCAAAGAAGCCATATGGGACGCCCTAATAAAAAGAAAGCACCGGTCTAACCGTTTGACATCTGTTCCATGTATTATATAATATAATATAGGGGACATTATTTTAGTCAGATCTTCAGGACATGAATAGTCAGCGGACAAGATCAAAAAAAGTACTTCTTTAAAATCCACCAAAGTCCTTACTGAGAACTACGGGACTTGATTGACATGTAGATTGGCCAATCAGACATCGACTGGTTCTGGTCTGATCGCTGCATGGAGCGATGTGTTTATCAATGCATGGTAGACACTGAGAATGTGGAGAGTTTAGATTTATTATTTTGAAGAGTTCTACTTGGTATACATGTTTCCATGTTTGAGTTCATAAAAATCATCCAGGGAAAGTCTCTGCTTCAACTCCATGACTGCATCTCCAATCTGGCAGCCCGTGTTTTCCATCTCTCTGACAGGTTTGAGCAAAGCCCCTCCTCCATATCTTTTGCTGCTCTCTACCTGTTCACCTGTTCACATCCTCTGCCATGGGATTGTTTGCTCCTCAGTGTCCTACTGAGGCGCAAAATGCGTGGTCAGGCGCTCCAAGCGCATAGCCCACGGATGAAAGAGCTGGGCGTGGACCTTAAGCGGGGATAGAAGCGGGTTAAGCAAATGAATGGAAGAAGGCGCTCGCTGAAGAAGCTATTCAATATTTTTATTTATTATTAGGGTCAGAACTATCTTTTATTTGAAAACCTTTTTATTTTATCAGTCAATTACAACATCCCAGCTGTTTTAGGCGGTTTTGGCACAGGTCTGAAAGCGGTTTCAGTTGACTTTCGGCTGAAACCTGTGACTCTATCACAACAGCGCTGGCGCGAACTCTCAGTCTGTCATCAGTCTCTGCCCCGTGGCACGTCAAGTTCGACAGAAAGATCGGAGTGTTTGTGAAGCCCCAGCGTGTCTGCTCTGCAGTTCGCCCGCGATATCTGAGCTCATTCACAGCTGTTTTTCGTGGCTCACGCTTAGTAAATACCATAAAAAATGAGCAAAACTAAAATAAAATTTAATTATTATAAAAATACTCATTTATTTTCCAAGTCGAAGGGAGCCACAACAGAAGGATGAAAGAGCAACATGTGAGATATACTATCTTGCAACAAAGAAAAATCTGCACCTTTGAATTCAATAACAAGAGCCCAGTGGGCACACTGTGACTGTTGGAGTGAGAAAAGAATAATCTGCTTATATTTATTTTCCTTCACTAGAAAAAACAACAGTGAAATTGTTTCTTCTATTGCCTTTACCATAGTGTTTGGATGTGAGAGAATTTGATGACTAGCGGCTGGGTAGCGGTTCGTGGTGTGAAACTGCAGAATCTGCATTCAGTTCCCAGAGGGGATAAACAATGGTACTGGGTCAATTACCATATCAGCAATAAACGTCACCCAGTGAGGGCCCTTAGGCAACCCTTACAAGGAAAAAAGATTACATAACTTATGTTTAGTCGTTCTCCTTTACGCACTGTGCTGTTTCATCCCAGTTAAGTCTGCCATCCATATGAGCACATAATAATGCTGCTGGTTCTTCTTTTACTAATTATTGGCGGTAAGCACACACATATGATCTGTCCTTAATCTCGTGAGAGTGAGCTGTTGCCATATAGATGGGTCTTAAACCTTTTTGTTGATCCGTCCTTCTAAATTTTGTTAGTTTCGTGTCAAAATGTTCAAAACAGATGTCTTGTTAATTATTGGCCCAATATTTACTTTTGTTGCTATCTGACAAATCAACAGTCTCTAATGTTTGTTCACGTTTCTACTGTAAATTGTGTTAGTTGCCCAACCCGTGTTATACCACACTTGTCCTGTGGGGGCAGCACTATGATAATACATGACATTTAGCCTGTCGAAGAAGAACCCTGTTGCAAGGGAAAGTGCGGGAAAGGGCTGAGCTGACAAGGAATGACCGTTAGCTGTTGAAGCTGCAGTTTTTCTCCAACTACACAGAGACTAAAACATTAACCAACATAACGTTGCAAAGAGGTTAACTATTTAAGTTATTAAAACCAAATGGCTGTTTGGATGGTGTACGGTTAGATAGCATATAATAATGGTGTCTGTCCAACAAGTATTAAGCGCAAATTTTCTGGAAGAGGCAGTGTCTGAATTCCCGCCCCAATCCCTTACTACTAAAAGAAGGACTGTGTAGTGTCATGGGTTTCTAGAGCAGTTTGGACATGCCTGCGCCTTTTTTTCTTTTTCTTTTTTTGAACGGTGAAAACGACGTAATCGATTTCACAAGTAAAAATCTCATTGAAATGAGTCATGAGCCTTTTTTGCGCCGATCATTACAAACCTACTGAAAAACGATTTATTAAAAAAATATTCAACTTTTTCTTTGGCAAAAAATTTTCAGAACCAAATGCATTGTGATTTATGGGAAATTGTAGGGCATTCGATTTTGGATTCAGACACATATACAAACAAAATGGCGAACGCCCTTTAGTTTACCAGTTAATATTCACGCTTTAATTTTAACATATTTGAGAATAATGTTAAAGATATAGTTAAAACTGAAGTTACACCAAACTCGTTTTAAAATAGTCTTTTGATATTGTTAGCTTGCTCTGATAGGAAAAAGGGACAGATGAGTTTATTTTTTCTATTAACAAGATGAACAAGAAGGAAATGCCACCAAAGAAAAGGTTACGAAAAATGCAGGACAGCAAGAAAACCCCTCAACCAAATGACAAATCACGTAAGTGTTTCAGTACTGTTGTTTCTTTTATATACATTTACTTTATGTTTTGGTGTAATAGTCATAACATCATGTACCAAATTGTTTCAAAATGACCTGTTATGAAATTATTTTGATTGAAGGGAATTTTCTCTCTTGCTTTTTTTCCTTTGCATTTTTCAGATGGGAGGATAGTTATACTGACAAAATCTTGAGGAGCCTCGATATTTTGGCAAGAGACAGTGGCGGTTCTACACTAACTTCCTCCCTGGGCGAGTCAGATGGTAAACTTTACAAGGCCATAGTTGAATATATTTCTGAGGAAGATCAGTCTAAGCAGTCAAAAGGCCACCATACTTTAGAAAAGTCTTTTAACCTATTAAAAGAGAATGAGCCATTCTCATGCCACTCATCAGGGTCTGACACCATACGAATAAATGGGAGCCCACTGTTGGAAGATGAAGAAATCACAGCGCTGAATTCATCACCTGATGGGGTACATGCAACAGGCTGCAGCTCTGCTAAACTACAACGCAATGGGTAGGCTTGTTATAATGATTAAATGACCGGTGCCTGAGAGTTCAGAACATTTTTTATCATTAATTAATCAGATTTGGCAAGGTTACGAACAAAACCAAAATTAACCGCATTTGGATAACTTATTATCCATTCAGTGATCATAGAGTTACTTCAGTTATTAGTAGTTGAATGACAAATACAAGTTTTACTTGTATTTTGGTAGCATGTTTTATGCCCGTAAAATCCTACATATTTATGCTCTCAGATTTTAGAATTCAAATTTCTAAACTCATTAAAATTCTTATAATTTAAGTAAGGGTAAATGGCTGACAAAGATTTCTCAAATTTAAGATGATTAAGATTGTTTTGGTCTTAGTAAAATAGTTTTCATTGTTATTACTGGCCATACATAAAAACAGTAGATGTTGCTTTGGCCATTGTAGTTAGTTGGTTAGTATAGTGGTTATTTGGATTAAGTAAGTCTGTAGTTGTTTTTCATATCTATTTGGTGAATTTGTGTTTACAAAAATATAATTAAGGGTTCAATGTTATTTTATGACTAACAGAGGGGGCACCACTGGACCATCACCCTATGGAGACCATACACGCAGCCCATCAATGTATGTCCTCAACACCTCTGGTCCATCACCCTATGGAGTCCTCACACTTATTCCATTTACAAATGGCTGTTACAGCTCTGGTCCACCCCCATATGGACACCATACCCAGTCCATTACTGTATAGCAGGGGTCGGGAACCTTTTTAGCCGAAAGAGCCATAAACGCCACATATTTTTAAATGTAATTTCGAAAGAGACATACAATAATCTAGTGTCCCTTTCCCACACTGAGGCACTGAAACTTAACCTTTTTTAGCGTTCTTTATTCTGGTTACTGCAGACCGCAACAAACGCCGTACAATTAATTCAGCAACTCCTTATTCTCTCCCGCCGAGACGAGAGCGCTTCTCCCAACTTTATATTCCCCCCTCCCGCTCCAGCCCTTCCATTGCCCTTATTCGGCCCATAACCCCATTGGTCCAAACTCCCTAACAACAGGCTGAGCGACAGAACTGAGGGCCAATCAGATCTCTGCTTGATCGATGCGTTCCATGAACTCCACAACTTTTAACGCGGCCCAGCAGCCAAGTTAAACTCAGTCCGCTACAATATGTTTAAAACTAAATATACAAGTGAATGTGTGCATTTGCTGTAATTTCAACATTTTTAAAGTACAATAGGTCCGTGGATTCTTTTTAATAACATTGTTATGCTGTTGCTAATAAATGATGAGTATTTCTCGTGGTAGTTTTGCTGATGGTCTAGTCTGGTTGATACGTGGTGAGTTTCTGCTTCATGCAGGCGTTGAGACTTAAGTCTGAATGTTCTTTAGATGTGAGACAGACATGGAACCAAACACACACTCACACGCTGCAGTGAGTGACGGGCAGCGGGTTTTACGTTTTTACCATCCCTGCGCGATTCACCTGCTGCCGGTCCCCCCCCCCCGCTCGGCTTTCTTCCTCACACATCCCGTCCCCTGAAACGCAGTTTTAGGCACGGCAATTCAAAGGTTTCCGGGTGGTACAAACTCTGTGAAATAATAGATAACAGTAAACTGATAGTTTTCTCTCCAAGCACCCCAGAGGAAGTGTGGGGATCAGTGTCTTGCCTAAGAACACTTTGACACATGGGCAGGAGTAAAAAGGGAAGTGGCACTAAAATTCTGAAATAGTATTTGTGAATTTAAAAAAAAAAAAAACGCAGCAGGATGTTGGTTAAGCGCAGGACTGAGTTTGTTTCCCAGGGGGCACAAATAGCTTCATCTGTTGTGGATCCTTAAGAAAGACCCTTTACGCTAATGCTAAGGGATATGCTGAAAGGTGAAAAACAACAAACATTTGGGATAAAAAAAATATTCAGTCACAAAATACTTTTTGTCCATGAATATTTCACATGACTACCGTATATTATATATGTTATTTGAGCTTTATGTTTTCTTGAGGCCGCATATTATATATAAAGAGCAGAGTTTGAAAAAGTCAATTGTAAATAGGAACATATGGAGTACATCTGTGTTGATGTTAGGAAATATCTTTCACTCCCGACCAAAATAAAAGTAATGATAATAATAATGGATTGGATTTATCTGCGCTTTTCAAGACACCCAAAGCGCTTACATTATGTCCATTATTCATTCACTCCTCATTCATACTTGGTGATGGTAAGCTACGGTTGTAGCCACAGCTGCCCTGGGGCAGACTGACAGAGGCGTGGCTGCCATTTCGCGCCTACGGCCCCTCTGACCATCACCGGGATCATTCATGCACATTCACACGCCAGTGGAGCCACACTGGAGGCAAGGAGGGTGAAGTGTCTTGCCCAAGGACACAACGACATTTGGCTGGTGGGAGCGGGGATCGAACCGCCAACCCTTCGGTCATTGGACGACCCGCTCAACCACCTGAGCCACTGTCGCCACTAAGTAAACAGTTTTTAATTTAAAAAAACTTAGTTTATTGTTTGTTGCAGCTCTATAACAGACATTTTATAATGTTCTCTCTTTAAAGGTCGCACTGAGTGTACCTTTACATTTTGAGGTCACTGTTGCAGTAAACACTATTTATATAAACTGCTGAATGTTTTGAAAAAGTCGACACCAGAGACCTTTGAAAGGGAGTATGGAAGAGTAAAGCTACAACACAAAGTTCTGTTGTGGGGCTTTCAAATCCTTGGAACTAAATTTAGGCTGTTTTCCTTTACTCATGTTGCACTCTAAAAAACATTTCAAGGGTGCAGTAAATATGACAGAAAAAGGTGGGCCTGAACTGGGAAAGAAGTGGGCTTTGTGGGTATGGGCTAATTTTGGGTAAACTTTGGAGGCCCCATTAGGTTTTGCTTACATTGGCCCTACATTGGCCCCCCACATGGGTTACCTGTAAGGGCCCTACAAGGGATCCATGTGGGCTAGAACCCATGTTGGTAAACCCATATGGGTTGCATCTGGGCCATACAGCCTTGGGGCTGTCACTGGGACACTGCATGTGGGACCCATATGGTTTGGCCCACTTGAGTCCCACATGAGGAGCCCTAATGGGCTAACCATATAGGCCCGCTAAAGGATCTAGGTGGGAGAAGAAGACCTGGTCTGTAACTGGGACAGTGTATGTAGGACCCATCTGATTTTGCCAACTTGGGTCCCACATGAGGAGCCCTCATGGGCTAACCATATAGGCCTGATAAAGAGCCCAGGTGGGCGAAGAAGACCAGGGGCCTCATTTATAAAACTTTGCGTAGGATTTGCGTCAAAAGTGGCGTACGGATGAAACATAGGACGTGCGTACACACAGAAATATTCGGATTTACAAAACCGTGCGCACGCACATCCTACCCATATTTCCCTTAATAAATCACAATCGATTCTAAATGCAGCGCAGCTTTTGCGGCTTCATGACACGCCCATAATTGCCCATAAATAGGCCGTGAAACGCCCACAAATTAATATTCATGGCCTGCGAAATCATGGCAAACACAGAGAGGAAATCAAAAAACGTAACTTCATTCAATGTGAAGTAGAAGTTATCATTGGCGAAGTGAAAAAGAGGAGAAAAATGTTGTTTGTAGGGCACAGTGTGGGCATTACTAATGCTAAAAAGGCACGTGAGCGGCAAACGGTGGCAGACGCCGTAAATCAATGCTGTAGCCTCACAACCTCGGACCGTGGCTAAATAAAAAAGAAATGTGTCTCTGCCACGGGGGGGGGGGGGGGGGGGCGAGCGCCAGATGCACCGGGTGGTGGGTGGTTCCTCCGAGTGCCCCTCTGTAACGCCGGGCCCAAAAGCCTGCAGAGGTCCAACAGGACGGCTCGAGGAAGTCAGAACCGGCTCATAAGCCACTCGTCCTGGTTTGCCAGCAAGTCTTCTTGCTGTCTAAAGATGCGTTCACTCCCAATTCTTCCATTTGCCTAAGAGCGCAAGATCAGCCATTGTGCATCATTACGCATTGTGATGGGGCATTTTATTTCCATCCATTTAATTACATCTGACAAGCTACAGATGTCGGTAATAATCCACGTGGAAATGGGAAATTGTTCCGCACAAATGTAATTTCTTGTTGCATTCTGAATGGTTGAGACATACGCCATACGTTGTTTTATCAAAAATAAAACAAACTAAAGGCATATGCATGAATACCATAATTCCATAGCTTATGGAGAAATTTTTTAATATGAAGACAACTTTCCCCAGTGGACAATTAGTACGTCTGTCTGTCCGTCCGCACGCCCGCACCTATATCTGCTCCGCCAGACGGACACATTGACGAGAATATCAGTTTTGTACATTATTTCGTTCTGTTAACTATATTATTTGTGAGGATGAATTGCACAACATGCCAATATTGCAGAACATATTTCACTTTTCTTTTTGCAAATATGTGTTCATTTGAATTTCTGTTGTAATTTTTGTTTGATTTTTTTTTTATAAATGAGGCCCCTGGTCTCTAACTGGGACATTATATGTGGGACCCACATGGTTTGCTATACATGGGTACCACATTAATAGTCATAAGCTTAAAATTCTCTTTAAAAGAACATGAGTAAAATGACAGAACTGTAAAGATTTCTAGGCAATACACAAGCAAGATGATTTAGAATAGAGTTGCTGACTCCTCTGATTGTCGGCAATTTTTTGTTAGATATAAGTTTAGAGATACATCGGGGAAAATAAGTATTGAACACGTCAACATTTCTCTCAAAAAACATATTTCTAATGGAGCTATTGACACGAAATTTTCACCAGATGTAGTAATGCACACATAGAAAGAAATCCAAACATTTATGTCCATTAATGAAGTTGTGTAATAAAGTGAAATGGCACAGGGAATAAGTATTGAACACGCTTACAATAATTTATTTAATACTTAGTGCAAAAACCTTTGTAGGTGATTCCAGCCTCAAGACGCCTCCTGTATGGAGAAACCAGTCGAATACATTGCTCAGGTGTGATTTTGGCCCATTCATCCACACAAACTGCCTTCAAATCTTCAAGGTTCCGGGGGTCTCTTCTGTGAACCCGGATCTTCAGTTCTTTCCAAAGATTTTCTATTGGATTCAAGTCCGGTGATTGACTGGGCCATTCTAGCAGCTTTATTTTCCTTTTCTTCAACCAGTTGAGTGTTACCTTGGCTGTGTGCTTGGGATCGTTGTCTTGCTGAAAGATCCACCCTCTTTTCATCTTCAGCAGCCTGGCAGATGACAGCAGATTCTGATCAAGAATGTCTCGATACTTTTCTCCAGTCATTATTCCTTCAATGATATGAAGTCTACCAGCACCACATGCTGAAAAACAGCCCCACGCCATGATGCTCCCACCTCCAAACTTGACTGTTGGTATGGTGTTTTGGGGGTGATGTGCGGTGCCATTTTTCCTCCAAACATGTTGTGTCTTATGAAATCCGAAGAGTTCAATTTTGGTCTCATCTGACCAGAGTATCTTCTCCCAGAATGTCATGGGTTTATACAAATGTTGTGTCTCAAACTCCAAACGAGCTTCAACATGCTTCTTCTTCAAAAATGGAGTCTTGCGTGGTGTGCGTGCATGGAAGCCATGGCGGTAGAGTGCATTAATTATTGTTTTCTTTGAAACAACGGTACCTGCTGTTTCCAGGTCTTTCTGAAGCTCTCCACGAGTGGTCCTGGGCTGTTGGAGAACCCTTCTGATGATTGTTCTGACTCCTCTGTCTGAAATTTTGTGAGGAGCACCTGGCCGTGGCAGGTTTATGGTAATGCCGTGTTCTTTCCACTTCCGGATGATGGCCCCAATGGTACTCACTGGAACTTTCAGAAGTTTAGAAATGCACTTGTAAGGTCTTTGGCCAGCTCCTTACTTTTACCCATCATGCAATGCTTCTTGTCTAACACCTTGCCGGTGAGAAACCTTTTTAAAAGGCATCAATCAGGACTATACCAGCTGATATTACTTTGCACTAATAGGGGCCAGGTTAACCTTCTGAATACTGACAAACTCAGATGCCGACATCTGGTGAAAATTTCGTGTCAATAGCTCGATTAGAAATGTGTTTTTTGAGAGAAATGTTGACGTGTTCAATACTTATTTTCCCCGCTGTAAGTTTCCAATTAAAATATCTGATTAATAACATAACTTTCCACTTATAAGCAGCTTGGAAAAAATGGTTAGACCAAAAGAACTTCCAAATGGAATATGAATCACAGCTTTTCTAATTTTGATCAGTCCAGCTGTTAACAAACTGGCTAAATAGACATAACCTGTATTTGCTATATTGGACAATTATGACATTTTTTTTTACCTGTCCAGAGTTTTGGTAGTTTGTAGAGGAAGTGCTGAGATTTTGAGGATGTAGCAGTAACTAATTAGATACAAGTAGGGTGGCCACTTGTCCCACTTTTGGCACCATACAGATAGTCTTCTCTCTGTCTTAACCAAGTATTAAAAATATTTACTTTTTTCATTGGTGCTCAGTGGATTCAACAGAGATCCTATTTTTTAACGACATAGTTTAACCCTTAATGTTTAACATTGGGAGTTGGGTCATCTAGACCCACTAGACAGTGCTCTGAACCTTTTTTCTTCAATGATTTGTGATCCTCATGAAATCTTTCCACCTTTATCCACCTTTGTCACGGTAGGAAGAACACGTCAATGTAAGGGTGGGGTCATCTAAGATAGCACAAGGGTTAAAATGAAGAGCTAACATCTGAAGACATTCAAGGTGGTTTTGTTTGAATATAACACGTTTGTTGTGTTGCTGTCCTGTTCAGAACAAGCCTGGGGTTCAAGGTTCAAGGTTATTTATTGGCCATGTATGCATGTGCAGTCAATACTTAGGGGTGCAAAGGTTTCAAGGTCACATTTTGAAAAAGAAGAATCATTGTAGAAGTTTAAACAATGAGATCAAAGAAATGTACAATCTGGTAAATATACGAAAGCATACAAGAGAGATAGAGAGTGCAAGAACAAAAGAAAATAGGGAGATATACGCTAATTTGGAGCCCATTTTTCTATGACAGCAGTCCAGTGTAGGTATCAAAACAAATCGGCCTGCAATTACCCTTTGGGGTCCTTTCGACTGAGGATAACGTCACACTACGGTAACGCCACTTAGACAAACTACGTTGCGTCAAGATCTGCTCTGGCTCTATAATATTCATTTTATGTTTCCTTTTGTAACCTAAAGTTATTTTCCTTCATAAGTTGTGTCTGACATTATTCTTTGTAATGTTTGTAGAGAGATTTTGCCACAACCCACTTTGTAAAAAGATCTGTGTCTGTTACAATGAACATGCTGCTCCACACAAGAGAACCGTGTCTCTGAGCAGAGCAGCTGGAGTCTCGTAGCTTCGTGTTTGCAGGCAGGGAAGGTGCAAGTTTAAAAGATAATGTTGCTCTGTCAGATCTCTGTATGTTCACAGGGGCCCTCATAATATCTTCTTCTATGGTAGGATGGGGCGGCCGTGGTGCAGCGGTAGGGCGGTCGACCTTTGATCGGAAGATTGCAGATTCAATTCTCGCCTTGCCACGTCCATGTGTCGAAGTGTCCTTTGGCAAGACACTGAACCCCACCTTACCTCTGGTTTTTAAGGTTGACGCCAGTGTTCGGCAGCGGAGCCACCACCAGTTTGTGAATGTGTGTAAAAGGGTGAATGGAACTATGACTGTAAAGCACTTTGGGCCTTCAAGGAAGGTAGAAAAGCTCTGTATCCGTATACGACATTTACCATTTACCAGTATTGTAATTTGTCCAGACCAATCACAATCTGACACGTCATCAGACCAATGAACTGCCAATTAAATAATGTGACGTCAGCATTAGTCCCAGGACCCTGAAAAAACGTTATTGTAGGCCGAATAGTTTTGGTACCTAGACCCACCATAACCTACGTTAAATTCTAAAATACAGAAAATTAATGCTATATACAATATGTTTTCTGAAACACAGCAGTTTTGAACCTTTTTTTATCCACCCAGTTTCAGTGCATACAAAATGAACCAAGACTTCTCTGTAATTTGCGATCAACAAACACAGAAAGCAACACAGATTTAATCGCAGGGCCTTGCTGAAGGGCACTTGCGACCCATCAGCGGGCCCAGGCCCGCTGAATAAGAATTGAGGGCTATTAGATTGCAGATCAAAAGACATTAGACATTTATTGGGTTAGGGTTAGGGTTAGATGCATTTCAGTTATTAATTTTTGACATTAGTTTAACCGTGGCAGGCTAGCTGTGGAAAAGGTGAGTGTGTCATGATGCTGTCCTCTGCGCTGTGTCTCAAGCTGTGCAGTGTTTCTGTCTTAACAGAGTGAGCTGGGAGAGGTGAATATCGAATAATTCCCTTAGTTCATCTAATTAATGCATGCAATTCCAGTCTTTTGCAATTTTTTTTAAATATTTTATTTTTGTTTTCAAATAGACAAAACTACAGACAAGCAAAACAAACAGATCAGTGCTCTTTTGACCATTACAAAACAGAATGGAAAAAAAAATTCAAGTAAATAAATAATTGCCTGTTACATTTTATTCAATATATATTTACAGGTTGTCCAAATAGAGCATAAAGAGAAAAAAAGAAAAAAACAGTCTCAATACAGAGCTTAATAATTTTGACTTTCTGAAAGTGATTTAGAAATGGTGTCCAGAGTTTATTGTGAACATTAACTGAGGCGGTCCTGACATGACGAATTTTTTCCATGTGGATGGGAGATGGCATATCAGTGAGCAATACTGTAAAGTAGGGAGAAGCCGTAAATTTCCACTCTTGCAAAATTTGCCTTTTTGCAGTCATCAACCAGAGTTCTAGTGGCTGCTGCAAAAATAGTAGGGATAGTTTTGGTACATATGAAGCCAAAAATGGCGAGCTCTGCATCGGCTGTAATATAGCAACCATAGGCTTTGGAATACTAGTCAAATATTCTCTTCCAAAACCAGTCAATGAGAGACAAGACCTTCAGATATTTTACATCTATCACAAATGGGAGTAATTGAAGCATATATTTTGTGCAATTGTACTTTGGAGTATTGGAGCTGATGGATGAATTTAAATTGTATCAGTTGGTGTCTGCCGTTAACAGAGCAAGAGTAAATCTTGGATAAATACTTTTCCCCCATTGATTCTGAGATTTCTATGCCCAACTCCTCCCTCCATGCATCTTTCATTTTTGTCGATTTTACCCTGGTGCTGTTATCAAATAAAGGCACCATTCTAGAAACCAAATGTCTTTTTAAAATGTCATAAAGATCAAGTTCAGCTGGAAGATCTTGAAATTGTTTAATTTTGGACTGTAATTTCTAATTTGTAAGTACCTATAAAAGTGTGAATTGGTAAAGTAAAGTTGATTAAATGATGCAAATTTGCTATCTATATACAAATCTCCAAGTTTAGTCAAACCTCTCTCATTCCCTTCCTGATAAAATTTGTCATCCCAATGAAGCAAAAAAGAGTGATTTTGGCATATTGGTGACTGAACAGAAATGTCCGGAAGAGAGAAAGTTTCTAACTTGATTTAAAATGCACACTTGTTGTAGGACAAAAACTGGGTTTTCTGAGAGACTCCACCCTCTCCATTTTGGAGAAGAGCAAAGCCTGTAAACATGAGAAATCTCCCACTCCGCCGGCCTCCATCTTAACCCATAGCGGAGTGGTGGGACCAATGGGGTCCGGAGGTCCCTGTTGCCAGAACATCAATGCTCTGATTTTAGCAGCCCAGTAAATGTGTTTGAATTCCGGTAGGCCAAGACCTAGTCTTTTGCAATTCTAATTTATTTATTTTTTGTTGTAATTATGTTGAAAGTGTTTAAATGTGAAATTGGTTGGAACACAGTGGAATATTCCACTTAATTGTAGTAACACCTTTACACCAATCACATTGAGAATAAAGAGCAATTAGCTATTTTTTCTTTTACTGGTGTTAGCTTACAAGGATTAGTCCAACATCACTCATGCCAATTTACCTGACACTACTACTGAAATAAATGTTGTTCATACTGGATTGTTTTAGTCCAGTTTTTAAACATTTTTGTAATACAAATAAAATGACTTTTTGATTGGAGTAAAAACCTTCCTTAACCTATAATCATGTTTTAACTGCTAAAATTAAAAAAACAAAAGAAAATTCGAATGAACATTTGAATTTTTTCTCAAAGAATCCGCAGGGTGGTTTAAGGAGTCCAAAGTGGTAAGCAGATTTTGCTGATAGGACGATTGCTCCGTTTTGAATCTCCCGCTCATTTCCAGATAAAACGGCTTCAGTCCGTCGTCTTGGTCCTTCAACGCAAGGAGATACACCGTTCATCAAGGCAATTTATTAATATCAAGGTAAGATACCTTTTTTTTTGCTTACAGCTCTACACTGGCAATGATAAATGTAGTTTATAAAAACTTGCGCAGTTCGGGAAGGTTGTTCTGTTCTTCATTTGCGTTGTTTAAATATGATGCTATCTTGAGTACAGTATAAAGTGGCATAACCCCAAAATGTTAGTTTTTTTGTTTTTCAAGTTAAAACTGGTAGTCTAGCTATAATTGTTTTTTCACTCAATAAATTTAGCGCATAGGTTATGATATAACTAGCTAATGCAGGTGAGCCTGAGAAATTTGTGTGCTGTTTCCTCCTGCACTCATGTGTCCCGAAAGAAGTGTGGCGTATTACACTTCAACACTTGCCTTTCCATATAATACGGTAGCGGTTGGGCTCTAACCGGTGGGATTGATGTTAATTTGAAAAAGCTGGTGTCAAATGGGCAGACGATGGCGACGACCTGCAGCAGCGGTTGTTTGCACGAACAGACTGACAGTAGTGGTGGGTCGACAATCTGCTCACGGGTTGAGCTCAAAAGTGAACCCACGTGTGCGATTGCGTTCGACTGTAGGACAGAAAGTCACTGTTACAGCCAGTGTGTGTCGGCGTGTCACCGAGGCGTAAAACAAGGACGATCATCTAGCAGCAGTGTTCAGCGGTTCTCCACACAATTTAGTGGTTTTGATTTGGATCTTGCAGGGATAATTTGTTTGGTCAGGTATAATTTGGCCAGGTTTAGCATTTGTTTTATTGAGTCTGAATTATCTTATTTTGAAAAATGACCAGAATTACTCGGTTACAATGAGTACTAATCAGTCCAGCGGTGAGTTTAAAGGGTCTATATCATGCAAAAACATTTTTAAACTTTTTAGTGTATTAATGTTGATTCATCACAAAAAGAACCCCAAGCGTCATTTCGATCCATTCAAGTATTTCTGAGTATTCCTCTGAAAACGAGCAGGTTCACATGACCTGACATGATGTACACCTGTGAGAACAGTCCCATTTATCTAGTCTTTTGCAAAGATTCTTTGCAAAGATTCTTTGCAAAAGTTTGGATGTTTTCTGTTTTCGCGGGAGAAGCGCAGATACACCTAAGAGGCCGGCTCTACCTGCCGAGATTGACGTCACCCACACACAGAGCGAAAGCCGGTGCCTTAGAAAATGAGCCGTCTTATTAGCAGTTTGGAGAGAAACCCAGGAAAATAAGAAATACTGAACACAAAGACAATACATAAATATATATAGAGCGAGTTAAGACAGGATGGAGGGCAGGGTCGACCAGTGCGTGCGTTGGCTGAACGTTCTTCCCCTGCTGTGTGTAGGTACAGGGAGGGGGCCTGTTTATTTTTTAGTTTTGTGCTTGTTTATTTTAATTTTCATGCTTGTTTTTATATTATTTATTTTTGTTTTGTTTTAATGCTAGGCACTTTGTGTTATACTTTTATTTGAAAAGTGCTTTATAAATAAAGTTTGATTGATTCATCTTTAGTCATTTTAATATGAACATGTTCGGCCTAATGCTATTGCATTTTGCTAGTCAAACTCCATGAACGATCATTGTACTTGTTTAGCTTTTGAAAAGTCTGTGTGCTGCCCCCTAAAGCTTTAGCAAATTTAATTTAATGTAAGTCTCATGTAATCACAAAAGATTAACATCAGGCTATGCAGCTTCAGTAGAAAAGCCCCGCCCATCTTTGAATGACAGACCATTCAAAGATGGGACAGGACACCATGCACACCCATGCCTGTCTATTTTAATAATTTTGGCCGTGGGTGGAGTCAGGCTCCAATCCTAGCACTTATTCTTTAAGGACACCCTCTGATGAAAATCAAGTTTTTAAGTCTTTTGCATAACAGGACAAGTCTAAAAAACTCATTTCAGTTTTTCAGAGTATTTCTGCATTTAAATCGTTGTCAATCAAACTACTGAATAAAACCCCAGTTTACAAAACAAAAACCCTGTTGTGACGTCTAGATGGCTCCACAGAGACCCGAGCGGTGCCTGCATGCCTGCTCTAACCAAAAGTATCTGCTTGTCTACAGTCCTTCCCGGCTGACCTCCAACAGCTTGTCTCAATGGCCATGCCTGGGTTTCTGCATAGTGGTGTTGAACTGAGACGTTTTCACTGTCTAAGCTGCATCTGACTCTAAACTGTTTGGCTGGAACGGTCATTTTTGCTGTAGCCCTGATGTTAGGTTAGCTCCCAGTGGCTAGCGAACTAGCGGGAGGGCAGACAGAGAGATGCTCACAATGCCCTGCCCATCCAGAGTAGTCCTCAAGGGAAACGTTATAAAATACACATTATTTTTTGGTTATAACATCAAATATATTTTGTAGTTATTTTTAAAAACGTCATAATTATGATTTAAACACCACTGGGAATACATTTACAAAAAAAATTAATCAAAGGAGAACTTTAAAGGTTTAAAAACATTTTTAATGTCATTAAAGGCTCACACATCTGTAAGTGTACAAATCTGTTTATTGCAGATCAATAAAATGGATTAATTTGGGTCTCCAAGAACCAAAAGACGACGTATCAAGGCCAAAGTTGCAGAGCACTTGCTGATATTGGAAGATTTGCATACAGATAATTTATCTTCAAATGGTGATGAAATTGACTGTCGCATTCCTCATGACAATTTGGATGCTTGTGCCAATGAAGAATTGGATTCTGAATGGATTTGCACTGATGCCACTGAAGAATTTGACATGGATGTCAGTATTGAAAGAACCAAAACTCTGAAAAGACAACTGGCTGATTGGGGTGCAAAACACAACATTTCACATAGTGCACTGTCAGAACTCTTGCAGATTTTAATCCAAAATGGTCTGGATTTACCTAAGGATCCAAGGACTCTTTTGTCAACCGTAACCACTTATAAGATCAGAGAAATTGGAGATGGCCATTACTGTCATCTTGGATTGTCAAATGCAATAATTTCACAGTTGTCATGTAACTGTCATCTTGAAACAAGTACCACTACCCTTCGCATTAATATAGATGGATTACCACTTTTTAGAAGTTCCACAATGGAGTTGTGGCCAATTTTGGCCAAAATCAAGGAAATTCCAAGGGCTGGAGTTATTATTATTGGACTATATGCAGAACCAGCAAAGCCGAAGTCTGTTCAAGTATACCTAAAAGACTTCATTCAGGACTTGAAGCAACTTATTCAAAGTGGTTTGGATTACAATGGAAAACATTATCACATTGCACTTCCAGATACCTTCATCTGTGATGCACCTGTCCGGGCCTTCTTGAAATGTACCACTCTGGATACAGTTCTTGTGAACGCTGTACAGAGCATGGGATTCGCATTGATAATAAGGTTGTGTTTCCAGATTTGAAAGCACCACTAAGAACATTCCCAGTTTAGTCTCATGACAGATGAAGAACACCATCATAGTGTTTCACCACTACAAGAACTCAGCATTGGTATGGTGTCAAGCTTCGTGCTGGACTACATGCATCTGGTGTGTCTAGGGAATGTAAAAAACTCGTAAGCTTGTGGATCAAAGGGCCTTTAAGGTGCCGGGTCTCTGCAACCACAGTCTCCATCATCTCTAACTACTTGAAATCAGAGGACATCTGCCACGGAACTTTTCGCGTACGCCCCAATCACTTATGGAATACAGCCAGTGGAAGGCCACAGAATTCCATCAATTTTTATAGTACACGGGGCCTTTGGTTCTACGAGGATGCTTGCCTTCACGATTATACAAAAACGTCATGCTACTGTCAATAGCTATGAGGATCCTTCTCAATCCAAGTTTGTGTTCTAAATACAACAACTGCACAGACAAGCTATTAAAATGTTATGTTAGTAACTTTATTAAAATATATGGATCTAAGCACCTCGTGTATAATACCCACGCTTTGATACATCTGGCTGATGATGCAAAAAAGTTTGGTGACCTGGACAATGTTTCATGTTTCCCTTTTGAAAATTATCTGGGTACATTAAAACGACTTGTAAGAAGGCCACAAAATCCTCTTCGACAAGTTGTATGGCGTTTAGGTGAAAAATCAATACCTAATGAACGTCCAAAGGAATTGAAGAATAAGCCTCAAAAGCTGCATGTCCAAGGTCCAACCCTTCCACACTTGCCTCCTTCTATCCAATACAAAACATATATTCATGAAGGAACAATTATTTCCTGCTCTCAAGGCAACAACTGTTTTGATGTTGGGGGCAAAGTTGCTGTTGTGAGGAATGTTATCCAAGCTTTGTCAGAAGATGTGTATGCTGTGTGCCAATTTTATGAGAAACAAGAAGGCTTTTTCAATTACCCTATAAATTCATCTTGTGTGGGGATAAAAACAGTGACACAACTATCTGATACACTCCATGGTGTGGCTTTATCAGTCTTAAAAAGAAAACGTGTACTTCTTCTTTTTCATGATGGTTGTGTGGCTTTTGAACAATTACATGAACAATCCCCATGACTCTTGCAGCATGTCTGTCTTCAGCATTGTGGAGTTTCAAGATGAAGAAACAAGTCAAGGACAGCGCCTTATGGATATAATCCCTTCTTGTTGGTTCACGGACGAGAATAACACAGATTGTTCTTGGCCGTCCGGCTTGAATATTAATGTTACTAAAGCAGTGATGCAACAAGTCCACCCAGACACATAATGGAAGACATGCTGTGTGCGTGTACTTGGACATGCAGGTAAGAAAATATTACTTAGATTTACAGAGAGAAAGAGGCGCTGTTAAAATTCAGATTGCGTTTTTTTTCTTCTTAATTTTTAAGATACTTATTCAAGTGCAAGACACAAACTTTTTCGAGCAGAGGCTGCATCTGATCTTCAAATGGACTGTGATGTTCCAAAGAACGTCAAAAAAGGTCATGTAAAATTTGGGAGATTCCACATACTGTAATTTGCTTTGCAGCTGATAGTGTTTGCATAAATTGTCAACAATAAGAACCAAACATGTCCTCCCTGTCACAGCTGAAATAATGACAAAAAAGCAGATCTGCCAGGTGTTAGGTGGTAGTGATTGGCTTTCATTGATAAATGTGACCGTTTTATAAAATGTTGGTGCCAGTTGTTCCCAGAATCCTTGTAAAACTCAGCCGGAAAGCCGTCAGGCCCTGGTGCTTTACCATTAGGCATAAGTAACAGAGCTTCATGAAGTTCAGACAACAAGAGCGATGAGTCCAAATTTTTTGATTTGATCTTCATTTCACCTGGGTAGTTGATGCTTTGCTTTGATGGATTGATCTGTGGATTGTATAAGTTTTGATAAAAGTCTTTAAATGCATCATTAATTTTGACCGGGTCACAGGTGACATTTCCTGTTTGGTCCATAATAGATGTGATTGTGGATTTTCCTTTTTATTAATTTTAAGCTGATTAGGAAGATATTTGCCAGATCTATTTGACTTTTCAAATCTTTCAAGTCGAATGCGTTGTATCTGAAATTGTGTTTGTTTATTGATAGTCATTTAACAGCAGTTTTAATGTTTTCAGATCTCCCAGAATGTGTTCCTGTGCAGAAGCAGCATAAGCAGTCTCCAGAGTTTTGATTTTATTTCCTAATTCTAATAGATCTGCTTTCTCTTTGTGTTTTTTATGAGTTGAGTAAGAAATTATTTTCCCTCTCATGACTGCTTTTGCTGTTTCCCAAAGAAGACATGGTGAGATATCAGGAGTATTGTTGAATTTTAAGATCCAGCAACTTGTTGCCTTATGCTGCTTCACAGTCCCCCCCCTCTCCATTAATCACCCTCCTTCCCATTCCTCCTCTAGTTCCAGGTCTCTTTTTATTGGTTACCTTTCCAAAGACTGGAACCTGCGCAGTCCTGGCTCGGGTGCCGGTGGACCGAGCGAACTGTGTCTCTAAGCAGAGCAGTTGGATAAATAACTTGTGTTTGAGGGGAGCGAGGATGCTTTGTTACGTGTGCATTTTGTTTCTTGTTTTGTTATGTGTGGGAACTGCGATCCGTCCTGCCGCTCTGGGTTAGCGGCTGCCGGACTCAGGAGAACCGCGTGTCTGAGCAGAGCTCGGACTTCCAGCTCACACAGCGGCTTTGGGGCGGTGTGTGAGCTTTTCAAAACAGAAATACAACTCAGTCCTTCGTGTCCCGACAAAATAAAGGCTGATGTTATTTCCACAAATTTACGTGCAGCCAAGATGCAGATTGCAGCTTTTCCCGCATGGATTTTGTGTTGATCAAACAAGGCTAATGTCGTTAGCCTGTTTTAGCCTTCTCCTAACCCTGGCTTCTTCCAGCTCCGTTCTTCCACAAAAAAAGCACTGACCACACGGATTAAAAATGAAATGATGAGAGAACAGGCACTTCTTAATATTCATAATATTATTAAAAGCATGTTTAGAAAATCGTTTCGTATATTACCGAGCAGCTGCATAAAATGTATGTGGCAGCTAGGTTTGTTTACAACGGGACTCATTTCCTCTTTTGGTATTTTCAACACAACTGCACATGCCCAAATGATTTATTCAGACCAAAAGTGTGACCCATGTGAACGTTTGATCTAATCGGAAAAAGGTTTTCTGGGCCCATGCACCCTGTTGAATTTTAATCCGACCATTGATCCGATCAAGACATTTTGTGCATGTAACCGCGGCTAATGATCTAACTTAATTATTTGCTTCAGTTCGATAAATCTTTTATTTTGTTAAGTAATCTTTAAAATAACACGTAGTCATCAGACAGTTGTTTTACTTTCATTCAAATTAATTCAATTAAGTAGGTGTAACTTTGGTGCTGCAGTTATGTCGGCACCGCGAGGAATTGTGGGATACCATTCCCTTTGCCTGTTTTGTTTCATTCATTTTATTGTTATAAAAATGAGAATATCTGCAGGCTCAAACGTAGACATATGAGAGTTCAAGAAGTACAATAAATTAAGATGGAAAAACATTTAATTGAATTGGAGTAATATGACATTTAGTTAGATAAATATGTAAATTTGAGTTGTATAAAACATATTGAGCTGTTACCAATTGAATTAATTCATTTCAGTTGGATACGTTTTATATTATTATAATATATATGCAGCTGGGTAGTTTGTGACAATGTCACATTATACTGATGTGTGCAAGACGTAGTTAAGAAAATTCTTTTGACATGGTACCGTCAGGAATTTATGTTTTGTATATAAAAACGTATGTATGTATTCCTGCTGTGGGGAAAAAAGGGTTGCCTGTTTTTTCATTTAAATTACTCCATAAACAAAAAAGAATCAAAACTAAATAATGGGGAACGTCATCAAAAGACTATATAAGGGGGTGGTGACGAGGCAGCGAGGCCCAGCTGACTTCCTTAAAAACGCAGATGAGGGGTGTGGCGCGAGGATCTCCCCTGTCACCTGGAGGCCGCGAATGACAGCTCCACAGGTGGTTGTTTGGAGTGAATTTTCTGACTTTTTTGGATGCTGATGGCTTTAACGGAAAAAGAAAGAAACCCACCGGAGCCGGATCATTAGATCGGCGGAGGAAGCATTACCGGGAGGCGTGGTTCCCACATCAGACGGGCTTCGTGATCGGGAGCAGGAGAGTTTGCTGGGAGAGGCCACGTCAGTGATCCTGGAAGAATGCTGGTGAGATCCAACCTTTTTTTTTTAGTTACTGGTAAACCAGAAAATAGCGATCGCTTTAGGGCTATTTTTTTCTTTTCTTTATTGACTCTCCTCATTTTTTGGAATTATTGACTTTCCGGAAGAATTGAACTCTATGAATGACTTAAAGTCTGAGCACGCTTAATCACCTGAATGTTTGTTTTTGAATGGAACAATGATCATGTTGTGTGAACTGAATACACAGAAATGATCAGAGAGGGCGACATCAACCACACTGACATTGTAAATATTAACCCCCTTTGTGATGAGCAGGTCCAGAGTGTGCCCTCTGCTGTGGGTGGGGCAACTCACATGCTGAATTAGATCAAAGGTTTCAAGGACACCATGGAGCTCTTTTGCATTTCTGTCATTGACATTATCAACATGAACATTAAAATCACCTGTAATGACTAGACCATCAAAGTCTGCGCACACAACTGAGAGCATTTCAGTGAAATCATCACTGAAACTTTGGCTGTGCTGAGGAGGTTTGTACATGACTATGCAGAGTAAGGGAGGAGTTTGTTTTAACTCAGTCTTAAAGGACACATACTCAAATGATGAAAACACACCAAATGATAGTCTGCGGGTTGCAATATTATCTCTAAACAGTGCAGAAACGCCTCCACCCTTTTTATTTTCTCGTATTTCCAAATCATGTTTGTAGTTGGGGGGAGTTGATTAGACTAGAACTATGTTTCCTGTGTTTTTGTCAAGCCATGTTTCAGTTAATAACATAAAATCAAGATTAAAAGAAGAGATAAGATTATTGATTAAAAATGATTTGTTGCATAAAGATCTGACATTGAGTGCAGCAAGTTTGAGATTAGTTTCCTTGGGACTGGTCAAAACCTTCTTGCAGGGGATATGAGCTAGATTTCTGTGATTGGACAGTCTAACTGCCCTTTTTTGCATTCTACGTGGTGCAACTACAGGTATTGCACCAGAAGGAAGCTGTACATCACAGGGCCCCAGTTTGACATAACCTTTCCTAGGACACTGGGGGCCCGTTTCATCCTAGCTCTGGGGGATAGCACGTCTAGAGGCGCGCAGGGGAGGTCGAGTTGAGGGTAGTTTGGGTGATGGACCAGGAGGAGCGGGAGCTGGACAGGATTTGGGTGAACGACGGAGGCGTGTTGGAGGGGTTTTGGATGAAGGATAAGGAGGGGGCGCTGGGGGGGTAGGAGAGCTCCTGCGTGGTGTGAGGCTCACAGGTGTTAGGGGAGCCATCTTAATTCCTGACTTAATGAGGCTATCAAAATGGCTAGGTAGGGCCATGGGTGAAAGTGGGGGGGACGAAAAGGAAAGTGAGTCTTCACAGGGAGTAGATGTAGCAGGGGACACCCACAGCTGGTCAGATGGTGGTATTTCTGGGGCCAAATCTGGTGGTTGTTGTTGTGGTTCTGCGGTTGGGTCCTTAGCTGGTGGTGGTTGTTGTGGTCCTGGTGCTGCTGAGTCCTTAGATGGAGGTGGTTGTGGTGCTGGTGCTGCTGGATCCAAGTCATTGACCGGTGGTGGTGGAGGTAGTTGTTGTTGCCCCCATTGTGCTGTGGTTCCTGGAACACTGGGTCAGTCCTTCCTAACTGCCTTTTCATCATAGTCATCCTGTTGGAGCCAGGTTTCTGTTAAGGCTAGAAGAATAAGGTTGTTATCATTAATTAACTCATTGACTAAGAGGGACTTAGAAGAAATGGATCGAATGTGTAATAAACCACATTTAATGACATCATAATTCTGCTTGTGAGTACTGCTGTCTGTCACTTTAAGGTTTATATGACACGCTCCTTTTACTTGTCTTTCATCACATAAGCTAAAGCTTGAACCTGCTTGACTTTCCCTGCATGGGTTTTGCACCGGCACTAACCCTAAGGAAGGCTCAGAGGAGCGTTTTCCACTGCTGCTCTGCGCCCGGGTCTCGTCTCTGGATTGTCAGGTTAACAGACTAAGGCTAGCAGAAATGTTTCTAGAAAGAAGAGCGGCACCGTCCCGGGTGGGATGGACACCATCTCTCCGCATGAGACCCGGCTTCCCCCAAAACGCGCTCCAGTTATTCACAAAACCAACGCCGTTTTCTGGGCACCATCTAGAAAGCCAGCGGTTAAATGATGAAAAGCGGCTGTACATTTCATCATTGACTAAGTTCGGCAGGGGACCAGAGAAAATTACAGTGTTGGACATCGTCTTAGCCAGTTTACACACCGAAGCTACATTTAACTTAACCACCTCTGATTGTCTCCGTCGGGCATTATTACCGCCTGCGTGAGTCACGACTCGACGGAACCTGGACTTACTCTGAGCTAACATCCTAAGGTTCCCCTCGATGTCACCAACTCTGGCCCCCAGATAACACCTGACTGTAGCCGCTGGGAGCTCCACGTTTCTAACTTCAGAAGAGCAGATAACCAGAGTTGAGGGTTCAGCGGGTGTGTCGCTGAGGGGAGAGAACCTATTACTAACGTGGAGTCTCGGGTGCTGTAGGTTTTTGCGTTTAGCACTATGTTTCCTCCCAACCGGTGCAAACCCCTGTGTGTCTCCCGGCTGTTGGGAGGGCGCTGGGGTGCTAACTAAGTTAGCCCTGGTAGCGCGGCCCGCGCTACGAGTAACGACCTGGCTAGCCGGCTTAGCTTCCACTGTGCGGAGCAGCGCTTCTAACTGCTCCAGCCTGGCCTCCAAGTCTAACACAAGACTACACTTAACACACCTACCGCTATCTTCACTAAAGGAGGCAGGATCATCACTAAACATATGGCACATGGAGCAGGAGAGAGGAGGAAAGGCGGAAGGAGTGGTGGCCATGCTAGGTTCTAAGCTAAGTCCGGAAATGACATCAGCAGTCAAGGAATGCTCCCTTTGGACCAGCGCACCATAGACAGACCCTGTGGACCCTAAACATTCCTGTTTGGTTGGTTATATGACTGAAGGGTCCTTTTCCACACCTCTTTTTTTCTTTTCTCTTTCATTTCTTTCAAATCAAATTTTATAAATATAATTCACTTTTTTAATCTTTGCACTGTTATGTATTGTGATTTTAATGCATTTTGCTGTTTTGTAAGGCACCTTGAATTACTTTGTGTACAAATTTTGCTATACAAATAAACTTCCCTTGCCGTGCCTTATAAATACAATTCATTCATGTAACTTCATATACTCATTCGTTCCTGGTTGAGCTGTGCAAATGGAACCCGGATCAGTGTCCTACTTACATCAAAGATTTGGAACACCTGGACGCTCCTATTTTGGTGGGACCAGTGTCCTATAATAACATCCGGGTCACATAGTCACTTCCTGTCATCCAAGCTCTGGCTGTTCCTCATCTGCTGTGGCTGGCTGCATCTCTTATAGCTGTCTGCTATTTAAACCTAAACCAAACTTTGTAACAGTTTTATCAGTTCTTGTCGTTTTGGACTTTTCAACTTGTTTTTTTCTTTTTTATTTGTACATGTGCCTGGTTGGCCATTTTAGTTTTGAATTTATTCATTGGTTCATTGTTTTTCCTCTGATTAATACTAAATTGAATAATGCTAATGCTAAATATGACTAAAAATTGAATTTATCTTTTTTAGAATCATTCTTGAAACCCATTGATTTATAGGCCTTTAAAACTTTAAAGTTGGTTTCTACAAATCCTGTTAGGACCTTATTTGATTTTTTTTCTTAAAATTATGACATACCGGTGACTACTGTACTTAATGTAAATAGTATATGTTGTCTGATCTATCATTTGTTTGACCTTGTTTAGGTCAGGTTTTTTTTCCACCCACTTCTATTCCTGATTGGAACCTCTTTTGATCTGCACCATACAGCAATGGTGCATGGTGAGCTACCATGAACTGTCAATGAGAACTTGATTAACCAACCTATGAAAAAGGAACTTTGACAAAGACCCATACCCAGAGGAAAAAGGAACTTTGAAAACCAAAGACTGAAAAGTATTCTTGTGGATTTCTAGACACTACGTTCTCTGCCATCTCAACCTATTGTTTTGTAATTTGTTTTCTTTATGTTTTAATACGGTCAATTGATTACTTTATTCCTGTGTTGCGTTTTCTATCCACATACTCTGGGCTCCGTGAGTCGAACACATCTTCTGTAGGTCAAAGCAAGCTAAGCAAGTGTTACACAAAGATCTAGGTTAAACTTTCCTACACCTATTTGCCTTTATTAACAACGTCCACATCAGAATACAACACACAAACATACCAAAACAGATGTGCTGTCAACTTTATGATGGAAGGGGCTGAGCTTGAGCCTGTTTTGTGCTGTGAGTTGGAGTGTGTTCCCCTGATGCTATGCTCTTCAAACCCAAGATCACAAGAGACCCATGGCCACATTAACCCTTGTGCTATCCTAGGCACTTTAACATTGGGAGTGGGGTCATCTAGACCCACTAGACAGTGCTCTGAACCTTTTTTCTTCAATGATTTGTGATCTTCACTGGTGTCCATGGATTACATGAAATCTTTCCACCTTTATCCACCTTTGTCATGGTAGGGAGAACACATCAATGTAAGGGGGGGTCATCTAAGATAGCACAATTAACAAAGCTTGCAGCTACAGAAAACAGCAGGGGGAGGAGGAAGGGACTCTGATTCATCTGCTGATACTGGTGCTGCAGCAGCGCCCCAGCTGGTGAATCTGTGAACATATTATCACGTGTTTTGTGGGGGTCGCAGAAAAATGAGTAAACATCAGAAAAGACCACAACATCCTTCAGAGCACTGAAGCATCTTGGTTTTATATTAAAGATAAAAACCCGGAATCTCCAATTTCCTTAGTTTTTAGACTGCAATTCCTTTTTTGTTCAAAACGTAACAACCATTCTTGGATTCAGATGTGCTTTGTTGCTAATGCATTCCTCTGAATCACACAACAAAGAACAATGATTGTGGGTCTAGGCGCGTAAGTTATTTCAACGTTAAATTTCCATCCCCTCAGGGTGTGATTGTTCGGCTTCTTATTTCCACTAAGAAAAATAACAAAAGTTGTCTGCTGTTTAAATCAGGTACATCTGCTTGGCTTCTCAGTTCCATGTGAAGTCTGGTTCAGACAAAACAGGCAAAGGATCTAGTGACTTCCAGAGTAGCTTGATTAGAGAAACTTAATGGTAAAATCTTGTGTTCTCCATGTAAATTGGTTCATTTGAAACGATCCGTTTGGATATGATTCACTGGCTTAAAATGGATAACAAAATTTCAACCAGGGTGACCCAGTGATTTGAGTACTGAACAGTGCAGGTGAAGTTTTCCAGATTCCTAGTATTTCTTGCAAGATAATCAAGTGTAAATGAAATATGTGCCCAAACAAACAGGTAAACAAAAATTATTGGCAAATCCATTCACATTATAGTTTCATAATGTTCATGCCACTGCTGGTTTTCCAAACAAAAATAATACAAAAGGAACATTAGAAGTACCTCACTGTATAGTCACGTCTTTGCAAACTTCACATTGGACTGTAATAATGGCTTGATCATTTTTTGCTGCGAATACATGTGTTGTCCAATGTTATGGCACTCAGTTGTTTTTACCTATTAGTAAAATAAAACTACAGTGCTTTAATCCAGTGGTTCTCAAACTGTGGGGCACGCCTCCAACCGGGGGACTCGCATCGCACCTCTCATCTCAGGCTGGGTGCGAGTCACCCGGTGAGACACAAACTGCACTTCGGGACCGCATATCCGCAGGTCTTACGTCACTTACAGTAACCTAATCCTAACTGTGACATTTGAAGATTTAATTAGTGTTGTTTACAGCAGTTTTAATATCTTAAAAGAACAATATTGCCACTGGGACGTTGACACACACTGAGGATGATCCACAGACACTCACTGAATTGTGGCTGGGTGTGGAGAGGGAGCATCCACTCATAGGGCAGAAGGCTGTGGATATTCTGCTCCCATTCTCTTGAGCTAGGCTCAATATTGAGCATGACTTGAGAGATGCAGTAACAAACCTGCAACCTCGTTTTGAAAATATGTGTAGCACAAAGAAGGCACACTGCAGCCATCAAAACAAGGGGGGAACAAGAAATAAAGTTTGAGAACCACTGCCTTAATTGAAATGGTATTTTCCAATATTGATGATATTTGTTTTTATTTAAAACAATTTTAAAATGGTATAGGTTGATTTGATACACATTTAGTCACAGACAGACCTATCTGGTTGGATTGTTGGTATACAACTTTATTAACTGATTCATCGTTACATCCCTAGGAATAAACACCAACAATAACTGGTTGTAACAGAATGCTGCAAAATAAGACCAGCGGTACCAGAATCAATTTTATAAGCTTTTTTAAGGTGATTTCTACTGTTGGGAGAAAATCTACCTCAGCTTTGTATTCTGGAAGCAAGGACTGAGCGTGGACCCACTGTTCTGTCAGTGGGTCCACAGTGCATGAGGAATGTAGCAGGTTGATATAAACATGCTGTGCCATTGAGCTGCTGTGCCCCGTGGAGCTGTGCTGGCTGCTGCACACAGGTTTGCTGTCAGTTCAAACTGAACATGCCACAGCCTTTTTGTAATGGGCCTTATCTGACAAAAGGATTAGTTCTCAGCAGAGGAAAAACGGCATTTAGCCATGGTCAGCCAGAAGGGTTCAGGAAACCCTTCTGTGAGGCACTGGCTTTTGTGATCTCTGCATGTTTACTACAGCGTGAACTTAAGAAAGTGCAAGATGGAAGAAGAAACATTTAATCAGAACAAAAATATATCAAAGGCAGTGAACAGAGTTCTGCAGACATGGTCTAACCCAGTGCTTCTCAAATAGTGTGTGGGGGGGGAGCGCGAAGCGAGGTCGGGGGGGCAAGTAAGACCCCGAGGAACAGACTTTGCTTTTTGCCATGTAAAGTACATCCAGACAGCAGATGACGCAGTTGTGCACTTACTGCCAAAGTCTGCGTGAGAGTTTGAAACTTATTAAATTGCTGTCAGCAAACCCCGCGAAAGATACAATGGAGACATTTATCACAATAACAAAGAGGCAGAGAGAGACGGATGTAACAAGACAAATGAAAAGCTAAGACAAGGAAATACGCTGAGTCTTATCTAGTGCTGGGATTCACTGTGATGACAGTGGGAGATGAGGAAAGACCGGTGTGTGTGCTGTGTCTGAAAATGTTGGCGGCGGACAGTATGAAGCCAAATACATTAAGACGTCACCTACAGACATTACAACCTCAACATGTCGACAAGCCACTTGATTTTTTTTCAGCGAAAATGTGCGGAGTATGGCCAACAATCATCCAGCTTTGAGAACACTTGAGCAGTAAACCAGCAAGCACTTTTGGCCTCATTTAAAGTGGCGTACCAGATCGCGCAGAGCAAAGAACCCCACACAATAGCTGAGGAGTTGATACTGCCTGCAGCAGTAAACGTGGTTTCTGTCATGCTTGACAACAAGAGGGCTGCAAAGTTAAAAGCCATCCCACTGTCCAATGACACGATCTCAAGATGCATAGATGACATCGCAAATGACCTGCAGGAGCAGCTGATAGATGAACTCACAGACAAAAGGTTTGCCTTACAATTTGATGAACTTCACTCAATGTGAAGTAGAAGTTATCGTTGACGAGGGGGAAAAGAGGAGAAAAGTGTTGTTTGGAGGGCACAGTGTGGGCATTACTAATGCCAAAAAGGCACGTGAGCGGCAGACGGTGGCAGACGTGGCTGTAGCCTCACAACCTCGGACCGTGGCCGAAATAAAAAAGAAATGGTCAGACATCAAAGTCGAGGCATAAAAAAACGTCTAGCGCTGCATCGGGGGGGGCGCCAGATGCATGCACCTGGTGACACGCGTGGTTCCTCTGAGTGCTCCTCTGTAACGCCGGGCCCAAAAGCCTGCAGAGGTCCAAAAGGACGGCTCGATGAAGTCAGAACCGGCTCATAAGCCACTCGTCCTCGTTTGCCAAGTCTTCTTGCTGTCTAAAGTTGCGTTCACTCCCAATTCTTCCATTTGCCACATCTTCTAAGAGCGCAAGATCAGCCATTGTGCGTCATTACGCATTGTGATGGGGCATTTTATTTCCCTCCATTTACATCTGACAAGCTACAGATGTTGGTAATAATCCACGTGGAAATGGAAAATTGATCAGTGCAAATGTAATTTCTTGTTGCTTTCTGAATGGGTGAGACATACGCCATACATTGTTTTATCAAAAAGAAAACAAACTAAAGGCATATGCATGAATACCATAATTCCATATCTTATGAAGAAATGTTTTACTATGAAAACAACTTTCCCCAGTGGACAATTAGTACATCTGTCTGTCCGTCTGCACGCCCACACCTCTGCTCCGCCAGACGGACACATTGACGAGAATATCAGTTTTGTAATTATTTCGTTCTGTTAACTATATTATTTATGAGGATGAATTGCACAAAACATGGGACATGACTTTTCCTCGTGACAGCCAAGTTTTCACTGTGAAAGAGCACAGCCTGGTGTTCAGCTCCCATCTCCTCATAGATAGCAGAAAAGATTCTGGATTTTAGTGGTCTGGGGCCTCATTTATAAACGTTGCGTACGCACAAAAGAAGGCGTACGCCACTCTCTATGCAATAATTGATATTTATAAAAAGCAAACTTGACGGGAAAATGTGCGGTCCTTCACGCAAGCTCTGACCCAGGCGTACGCACAAAAACGGGTGAAATGAGAAACGGCGACACCGTCGGCAGATGGAAGAAACACGTGAAAGTGAAAACACCCGTTTGATCGATCAGCAGTGAAACAAACAAAAAGAATCAAACGAAAATTACAACAGAAATTCAAATTAACACATATTTGCAAAAAGAATGAGCATCTAGGTTTTTGTGGCTTCAATAGTTTTATGATTCCTCCCTAAAGTCATCACTGCTCTCTTTTATATCAGATGCATCAACAACTCACGTCTGTCTGCTTCATCTCTTGCCTGTGTTCTTCTCCACTCTATCATATGGCCAAGCAAAGATAATTTAATGTGTTAAATAGATTAAACATCTGCACTTTTTTTTAAAATTAAGAATACTATTGTAGAACTGCCGTTCTACGCCTGGAGGCTCGCCTTTCCCAGCAGGAGGACTTCCAGAAGTCCCTGGCCGCCCACATGGTTCAGGTCACCTCCCAAGTCCAGGAACTCCGTCCAAGGCAGCCCTTGACCAACCCGCCCCCGGGAGCCTCTTCAGCCGTCCCGGCTTCTGCCCCGCCCGCGCCTGCCCGGTGTTCGGAAATCAGGATCGCCCCTCCCGAGCGTTACTCAGGAGAGTCAGGATTATGCAGGCACTTCCTCACAGACTGTTCGATTCATTTTGAACATTCCCCCCATGCTTTTGGATCAGACCGGGCGAGGATTGCCTTCATGATCTCCCACCTTTCGGGGAGAGCTCGTGCTTGGGCCATGGCCGAGTGGGCTCGCGACTCCCCTCTCTGCATGTCTCTCCTCGCCTTCCAAGAGGCTCTTCAGTGCACGTTTGACCCCGTATCTACCAGCAGGGATAAGGCGCAGGAGCTTTCCCTGCATACGCCAAGGAGGGGATTCGGTCTGTGAGTACGCCGTCCATTTTCGCACCTTGGCGGCTGAGAGCGGATGGAACTCGGTGGCGCTGTACGACGTCTTTCTGAAGGGGTTGGCGCCGTGCATCCAGGAGCAGCTCATACCCCTGGATTTACCGTCAGATCTGGACTCCCTCATAGCCCTCGCCGTTCGCACGGATAATAGGATCCGTGAACTGGCCTCCCGGCGTAGCCGCGGTCCCATGGGGGAAGCGACGTCTGGAGGAACTGAGACCGCGCAGAGGCGGATCTTCCGCCAGGTTCCGGCTGACCTGCCTCGCTCGCCCCCTAGGGGAGGGGAGGGGGAACCCATGCAGGTGAACCGAGCACGGCTCTCAGCGGTGGAACGACAGCGACGTCAGCGAGAGGGGCGGTGCTTCTTCTGTGGAGAGCTCGGTCATCTGGTTCCTTTCTGTCCTATGAAGAACTCGGCAAGGGTGAGTCACATCGCAACCGAGGGCAGACCCACACGAAGCCTCACACACCTAGAGGTAACACACCGTGGCGTCACCACATCCCTCACATCTCTTATAGACTCAGGGGCCGATGTCAGCTTAATGGACTGGATGCTGGCAGAAGACCTAGGACTGGAGCCTCGTCCCCTGCACAGTCCCGTCCGGGTCTGTGGCCTTCAAGGAAGGGGTCTTTTTCAAATCACGCACGCCACAGAACCGCTTCAAGTGTCCATCCAAGACCATTCCGAAGTCATGCCGTTCTACATGTTTAAGGGCTCTTCTAGGAACCTGGTCTCGGGGTACCCCTGGCTGTGTCAGCAGGGACCCCAGATCGACTGGTCATCAGGGAAAATCCTGGGATGGGGGTCGGGCTGTGAAGAACACCGGAGTCCTGGGTCCGCAGGTAAACGAACTTCTGTGAACGTTAACCCACTTCCTGTTCGTCCTGCTTTAGGGACCGGGACCCCAGAGCTGAGTACAGTTCCCGCCTGTTACCACCATCTGGGTGAGGTCTTCAGCAAATCCAGAGCTTCGAGTCTTCCTCCCCATCGCCCGTATGACTGCGCCATAGACCTGGTTCCAGGGTCCACCATTCCCAAAGGGCGTCTGTACCCCGTTTCAGCGGCAGAACGCCAGGCCCTGAATGACTACATCGACAACTCTCTGGCGGCAGGCCTAATCCGTCCTTCCTCCTCTGCAGCCGGGGCTGGGTTCTTCTTCGTTGGGAAGAAGGACGGGTCCCTTAGGCCCTGCATTGACTACAGCGCCCTCAATGACATTACAATTAAAAATCGTTACCCATTGCCGCTCATGTCCTCTGTTTTTGACCAGCTCCAGCAGGCCAAAGTCTTCACTAAACTTGACCTCCGAAACGCATACCATCTGGTCAGGATCAGGGAGGGGGACGAGTGAAAGATGGGGTTCAACACACCCAGGGGCCATTACGAGTATCTGGTAATGCCCTTTGGACTAACCAATGCTCCTGCCGTGTTCCAGGCCATGATCAACGACGTCCTCAGAGACTTCCTGGACCACTTTGTATACGTATATTTGGATGACATTCTAATTTACTCCCCTGATCCGGACACTCATGTTGCCCATGTCTCTGCGGTCCTTAAGCGCCTTCTGGACAACAATCTGTATGTCAAGGCAGAAAAAAGCGAATTCCATATCTCAACCGTTGCCTTTCTGGGATTCATAGTGTCCGCAGGGACGGTTGAGATGGACCCGGCGAAGGTCAGCGCTGTGACGGACTGGCCGTCACCTGACAGCCGCAAGAAACTCCAGCAGTTCCTGGGGTTCGCAAACTTTTATAGACGCTTCATTCGGGGTTTCAGCTCCATTTCAGCGCCCCTCCATGCACTCACGTCTCCTCGAGTGCAGTTCCGGTGGACGCCTGCAGCAGAGGCTGCCTTCCGGACCCTGAAGCGCCGCTTCACGTCGGCTCCGCTGCTCACTCTGCCGGACCCGCGTCGCCAGTTCGTTGTGGAGGTGGATGCCTCCAATGAGGGGATTGGGGCCGTCCTGTCCCAGCGGTCGGAGCAGGATGGAAAGCTGCATCCCTGTGCGTTCCTGTCCAGGCGTCTCTCCGCTTCCGTACGCAACTACGACATCGGCAACCGTGAGCTGCTGGCGGTCAAGGTGGCCCTGGAGGAGTGGAGGCACTGGTTGGAGGGGGCCGAACCCCCCTTTGTGGTCTGGACGGACCACAAAAACCTGGAGTACATCCGGAACGCCAAAAGACTTAATTCTCGCCAGGCCCGTTGGCGACTGTTTTTTGACCGTTTCTCTTTTGTTCTCTCTTACAGGCCGGGGTCCAAGAACATCAAGCCGGATGCTTTGTCCCGTCGATTTGACCCCGCGCCTGTTGCCAAAGCACCAGAGTCTATCCTTCCACTGTCATGTGTGGTTGGAACTGTGTCCTGGCAAATAGAATCTGAGGTGAAGCAGGCTAACAGCGGGGTGCAGATGCCCAGTGGATGCCTGAAGAACCGTCTCTTCGTTCCTCAGTCGCTACGCTCTAGGGTGATTCACTGGGCCCACGCCTCGTTGCTTTCCTGTCATGTGGGAGTTCGGCGGACGATGCACGCCATCTCTCGGAGGTTCCGGTGGCCAAGCATGGGGTCCGAGGTCCGGGAGTACGTTGCGGCGTGTTCAGTCTGTGCCCGGAATAAATCTTCCACCGGATGTCGCATGGGACTCCTTCAGCCCCTTCCCATCCCTTCCAGACCATGGGCTGACATCTCTATGGACTTTGTCACTGGTCTTCCCCCCTCACGGGGTCACACCACCGTCTTAACTGTCGTGGACCGGTTCGCCAAGATGGTCCGGTTCATCGCCCTGCCAAGATTGCCATCGGCCAAGGCCACAGCTGAGATCGTCATGCACCAAATCGTGCGATACCATGGGTTCCCAAGGGATGTTGTGTCGGATCGGGGACCGCAGTTCGTGTCCCGGTTCTGGAAGGAGTTCTGCCAGCTCATTGGCGCCACGGTCAGCCTATCCTCGGGACATCACCCTGAATCCAACGGCCAGACTGAGCGCCTCAATCAGCAGCTGGAAACTGGCCTCCGGTGCTTGGTCTCCCAGAACCCCTCGACATGGAGCAGACTCCTGGTGTGGGCGGAGTTCGCCCACAACACTCTACCTACCTCGGCCACTGGCTTCTCACCCTTCAAGAGCGTGCATGGCTACGATCCACCTCTGTTCGCGGAAGCGGAAACCGAGGTCGCCGTCCCGTCTGCTCACACCCTGGTTCGTTGCTGCCATCACATCTGGGCGGCCGCTCGACAGATCTTGGCTCGACAACAGGATCGGGTCAAGAGGGCTGTGGACCGCAGGAGGCGTCCCGCTCCCATCTACCAACCCGGACAGAAGGTTTGGCTCTCGACCAGGGATCTCAACCTACACGTTCCGTGTAGAAAACTGGCTCCCCAGTCCTCAGTCAGGTGGACAGTCCTCTGGTGCCTCCCTCAGAGCCCCCGCCGCCGCCCAGGATGGTGGGGGGTGGACCGATGTACACGGTGCGGAAGATCCTGGCCGTCAGGAAACGGGGTCGTGGTCGGCAGTTCCTAGTGGACTGGCTGGGCTATGGTCCAGAGGACCGCCAGTGGATTCCGGAGCGTTTCATCGAGGACAGGTCCCTCCTGACGGACTTCTTCAGGTCCGGGGCTCCTGGACCGTCTGGTGTCGGTCCTTAGGGAGGGGGTACTGTCATGTTTCGTCAAGTTCCTGTCTGACATTTGTGTCCTCGTGTGTCGCTTCCTGTTTTCTTTTGAAAGTTCCTCCCTTTCCTGTTCATGTCTGTTTTCTCCACAGCTGTAGACCTAATCATCCCTGATCGTTCCCACCTGTGCTGTCCCTCCTCATATGTATTTATGGTCTGTGTCTCCCTCTGTCTTGTGCCTGATTATCATGTGTAGATAATCAGGCACAGGCCTATCTCAGGTTCTCAGGAATAAAAGTTTTCCAAGAACTCTGCATCTGAGTCCTCGCTATTCTGTGGTCCTTGTCACTGACGTGCTGCACATGGGAGTCGAGATCTGGAGAGAAGATTAGAGTATCATCAAGATATACAAAGACGAATTTGTTGATCATGTCTATTAGGACATTGTTAATTAGACTCTGGAATATAGCTGGAGGGTTAGTGAGACCAAAAGGCATGACCAGATACTCGAAGTGACCACTAGGAGTATTGAAGGCTGTCTTACATTCATCCCCCTCCCTTATGTAGACCAGATGATAAGCGCTCCTAAGATCCAATTTAGTAAAGACTTGGGCCCCACTTAACAGATCAAAAGCAGTCTGCAACAGAGGAAGAGGATAAGTGTTACGAATTGTGATATTGAGCCTCTGGCTCATCTCTGGCTCGTCTCTGCTCTGTACCTGACCGAGTACCTCGTCTCTGCTCCTGCTCCTACACCTGGCTGTGGTTCCTGTCTCCGGCTCGACTCGCGCCTTTGACTGTCCCCCCAACCACAGCTGGATGAAGCTCGTCTGCTGGACTTTTATATAATAATAATAATAATGATAATAATGGATTGGATTTATCTGCGCTTTTCAAGACACTCAAAGCGCTTACAGTGTGTCCATTATTCATTCACTCATACTTGGTGATGGTAAGCTACTGTTGTAGCCACAGCTGCCCTGGGGCAGACTGACAGAGGCGTGGCTGCCAGTTCGCGCCTACGGCCCCTCTGACCATCACCGGGATCATTCATACACATACACATGCCAGTGGAGCCACACTGGAGGCAAGGAGGATGAAGTGTCTTGCCCAAGGACACAACGACATTTTGGCTGGTGGGAGCAGGGATCGAACCGCCAACCCTTCGATCATTGGATGACCCGCTCAACCACCTGAGCCACTGTCGCCCACATATATATGTAGTTGTAGATTTAGATAAGTTAATTCTTCTCTAAGAGTTCTGGTAATCGCCTGTCCGTCCTGGGGGAGGATCCCTCCTTCATGTGGACACCCCTGAGGTTTCTTTTTTTTTCCGGAATCCGTTTTTTTTGGGAGTTTTTCCTTACCGCGAAGGGGGGTCTAAGGGCAGGGATGCCAGTATAACTTAGTCAGTTTGTTAGTTCATTTTAATATTTTCCTATTGAACTCTTTGTATTCATGATCCTTTTGAGTTCATGTTTTACTTCGAAGCCCATCGAGACGACTGTTTTTTTGATTTTGGGCTATACAAATAAAATTGAATTAAATCGAATTGAATGAATTATATAAGCTAGAGACGCTACGCTAGCGTGTTACAATTGTCCAATGTATGTACAAAAAGACAGCTTAGTGGATCAAATAAAAAAACCTGATAATCACAACAATAAAACCCAGTATGTGGGGACTTCCGCTGAATATGGCAGCCTAGAAGACGTGTTTTTGCTGTGCTCCTGCTCCCATCCAACCTTTATAAAGATTTAATAACCGCTACCACCATTATCACCTTCAGGTGGGTGTACGAAGAGTTGTCTTAATAATTTTCAGTGACATATTGGATATACGAACAAAGAACCATGTCGAAACAATCAAAACTTCAAGTTAAAAAGAGCACGGCACATCATGCTAGCGATAGCCACAAAGAAGATTTGTTAGCGGATGATTTGCATCATCTTCAGTCCCCAGAACACCTGGAGGCTCTAATATTGAAGTTTCCAAAAGTTTTGGAGCAACAATGGAAGACAAACTGTCTAAGTTTTCTGAGACATTGGACAAAATCTCCACCACACTGGATGACCATTCAACACACATCACAGCCGCGGAGCAGAGGGTTTCGGATGTGGAGGACAAAGTTACAGGACTGGGGAAGCGGCTGGTGGACGCCGAAAAGAAAATCGCTCTTCTGGTCAGCTGCGTAGATGATTTAAAGAACAGAAGCAGACAAGACAACATTCCAATTACCAACCTGAAAAAAGGCATAGAGGGTGCAAACCCCATTCAGTTTTTCGAAACGTGGTTGCCCTCCTACGTGTCAAAGTCAGTTATATTTGGATTTGGAAAAATTCAACTCTTTGGATTTTGACCTTCGCCCCCTTTATATCAAATTTGTTGAAAAGGAAATACAACATTATCAGTTTACCCAAAATGCCAAAGTTATTTGACAGAAAACTAAAACATTAATCAAATAACAGTAAAGTGGTAAAAAAAAGTACTTTTCATGAGTACAAAATAGAGAAAAATAGGAGTTTTCCTTGTGATAAAAGCCTCAATTATAGTTAGGAAAGAAAATTCTTATTATTAACCCTGAGTTTGAAGTCTATCTTAAAAAATAGATATCCTAAGTTTTCCATGATGTCTTTCTGTTTTTGTATTGCCTCTGGACACTCCTGAATGGTGCAGAAAAGAAAACTACCAAACATCTGCTTTTTCATTGGTGTTCTGTTCTATTCAAACACATGAGAATACTGTTGGCTTCCTTTTAGTTTCTTTGTTTAGTTTTATTTGAATGTGTATGTAGTTTTTATTCATGCAATGTTTTATTTTAGTTGTTGGCACAGCGAATCAGCTTGAGAATCAGCTTTCACTGATTCTCACAGGTGGTTTTGGCAGAGATTTCTACACCAGATGCCCTTCCTGACACAACTCTGTATTTCATGTGGGCTGCGGACCATCACAGGTGACACAGTCTTGGGTTAATGTTGTGGTTACATTAGGCAGTAGAGCAAAGGGTCTTGCCCAAGGACTCACATTGGATGAAGCTCATTGGCCTCCCAGTGGGAATCACACCCAACCGCTATATCTTTATCTGTATCTTACTCATCTAAGCTAATATATGTAATGGATTTTAGCATGATGTTAGCAAAGAAACACATTTAAGAAAGGTTAGAAAAGCAAAATGCCACAATTCCCACGTCTTTTTTAACTTCAGATATGTAGACATACAGTATTATACCAAGGTATTTAAAGATTGTCTGACGTTATTTCTATTGTTAAGTTATATTCAGAAATACATTTATATAAAAAGATGCAAGGACACCAGAGTAGCTTTAATGCAAAGGTTTGTGGGAATAATCATAAAACGCTAAAGCACACTCTCATTCCGGAGTCTCATCACATATATTTTTCTTATAATAACACATTTTATAAAAAGGTGCAGTTGTGAAATGGGGCAGACACTGCATCAGACTTGGCCTGTAAATCGTCACGATTTTTACATGTCTGCAGAGTAGTTAAAAAAAAGCCATTTTTAACTAATGATGCATTGTGAAATGGGAATTTGAAATCTTATAGAACAATTCATTTTCTCAAATATCAGCTCAGTGCGTCCCTAAAACTCTGCTCTCTTTTAACAGCAGAAGTTTAGATTTCTCTGCCTTTAATTTTGTCTGTTTCTTCAATAGAATAGTTTTACAACCCATTTAGCATTTATGTGAAAACTCCACCTATGCAGTCAGAAGGGGCTGATGGAGTTGCAGTATTTAGGCAAACTAAAGGCAAAGTATGACAAGTTTATTCACACTATTCCCGCAGAATTCTCCAGCTCTATCTACATGTGGCTCCAACCTTGTGTATCTTTGTCAGCACATTTTTATGTGAGATGCTCCAACCCTAATCCTGACTCTAACCCTCTACGACACAGGACCTCACACCAAAGCAACTTGTTGCTAAAAAAATGATGCCAGGCGTTCAGCTCTGATAAAGAAAAGAGAAAAAGAAAAACATCCTACCAAGTTCTTACTATATTTTTATGGTGAGCAAACTCTTCTGAATCACGGATGTATTTAACCCTTGTGCTATCCTAGGCACTTTAACATTGGGATTTGGGTCATCTAGACCTTTTTTACGTCACAGACTGGTATGACGTCACACAAAGTTTTCACGGACCGGTCTTTCAAAAGTAGGCTGATGATTAATATAGCAACACTACGAAAAAAGGTGGAACAGAGACGTGACAAGACAAACCCTGAGCTTTCATTTTGACACGCATGACATTGTACATCGCACAGGTCTCATCATCCTCTCCATTTCCCACACTCATGGTGCAAAAAAGAAGTGCTGTCTATTAAATGGGGCTTTCTTTTTTAGAAAGAACTCTGTTTTTTTTCGAAGTTATACAACTTTTTTTTGTGATAGTAAAACCTGTCCAACTCAAAAGGTCTTCAGCTGTAATATGTTTGCTCAGCTGTTGGACAGAACAAGTAAAAAAAAAAAAAAAAGAAGTCTATCCCGGCCACTTTCGGGCAAAGGCAGGGGACATCCTGGACAGGTCCCCAGTCTGTCGCAGGACCACAAATCACAAACCCTATGGACAATTTAAAATAACCATTTAACCTAATCCAGAGTCCCTGCATGCAAGAACATGCAAACTCCACACAGAAAGGTCACCATTGATGTTCTGTTTCAGGTCTCCCAGCCAGGACTTGAACCGGGGCCTTCTTGCTTTGAGGTAAGAGTGCTAACCATGACAACAGGATATTTTTTTGGGGGAAAATAAAATATTATAATATTTAATTATAATATTACTCACTAAATATTACAATAATATACTATTCCAGAATAATATTCCTGTCTCCAGTGTTAAGGGAGCGTTTTTGTCACTTGTGGGGCTGTGTTCAGGGGTGTGTTTGTCACTTGGGGGCAAGAACCTTTCTGGTTGATCTGATTGGCCGAAATTTGCATGTTAAGCAGCGGGACTTTCATTTTGGGGCTTGAATAGAAAAGGAATGGCGGCTGTAACATGGATTAAAAGCATTAAAACGGTAACAAATGCAGTGAATTTCACATGAGAAGAAATTACAGCACAAAAAAACCCGCTGCACTTTCTTACCTTGGTTTTGGGTCGTTGGTTAATGTTTTAATCCACGTTACATCCGCCGTTTTTTTCTATGAATGCTTCTAACACTAAGGGATGGAGGGGGCGAACAAGTTTGACACAAAGAGCCGACATTTCTAACTGAAATGTTTTGAGCGTTTTTTCTGTTTTTAACGTAAACACACATACCGGTGAAACACATATGCGGTGTGTGTTTTAAAAAGGCAGTGAGCGCAAAACTGAGTTGGTTGTGATTTATTTTTCAGTCATCAATCAGCATTTATAATCCATCAAAGTCCTCATCTTCTGCAATCTGAAACAGCTGGGCTACATTTCTATCAAACACGCCAGCTTCCCTTTCCTCATCAGAGTCCGTGTTTTTGCCATGTGGCTCCAAAGAACGGCGAAAGCAGACACTTCAGGCCAAGTTTAAGTTCTGCAGTCCCAAAGTGTGGCGTAACTCGCCGGCACTGCGTTCCAGTAAGGGGGGAGGATGGACAGCTTTTCACTTTTATCTGCTGGAGGTTGCTGCGCTCAGCCTCGAGTCGATCTTCCAACACAGGAGACCTCTTTTTCCGCGGAAACTCAGCTGCTGCTGCGTCTTCTTGTCTTGTCGGAGTTGGTTTTCCAGCGTCCTCACTTGCGAACCATGGATTCATCATTTCAAATTCTCTGGCAGCTGAGGTAGAAAGATCTTCGCAGATTCTGACTTCCTGCTTCAATAACTCTTCTGATAAACGTTCAAATATGTCAGCAAGTATCTCAATCCTTTTCTATTAACACAGAGAGTGAACCTCAAATGCATTTCTAAAGAAAAAAGATTTTTTTTTTGCCATTTAATCAGAATTGTTCTCTTCAAGCTGTGAATGCTGACATGCAGCAGCCGGCTGCCAAGGGACGGTCAACAAAGTGCAACCTCTGTGAACTGTGAAACACCACTGTGTAAAAATCAATAATCTCACCAAAAATAATAAATGTCAATATTTATATGAACTGGTAATGAAGACTCGTCAGCATATTCGTGTTACAATAAATATTTTGGAGGAAAGTCCATCTTTATTTTATCTTGTTGCATATACTTTTTCAAATTTTAATAGATATGAAGCATGACTAAAGTTATCAGTAGTTATAAAGATACTGAAGCTACTGTCACCAAACCTTCTGTACAGACTAATAATGACCTTATTGTTATACTAAAATATATGTCATAAATGTCAATAGTTCACTTTGTTTATTTTTAGGAGTTTTTCATATTTACAAATGGATCCAATTTTGTCAAAAATCCTCAATAGCTCTGAAGATGCTAGATTTTAGTTTTACATAATCTTTATTGTAGTAGGAAAATAAGGTCATGATTAGTCAGTACAGTAAGTTTTGTGTCAGTAACTACAGCATCTTCAAAGCCATTGACAATTTTTGACCTAATCTGATCCATATTAAATATGAAAAACTCATTAGAACAAACAACGGGAATTTATGACATAATCTTTGTTGGAGTAGGAAAATAAGGTCATGATTAGCTAGTACAGGAGGTTTGGTGACAGAAGCTTTAGTATCTTCAGAGCTATTGAGCATTTATGTTATGATTCATTTCTCTATTACATTTTAAAAACTAAAAGCAATAAAATAGAGGTTGACTTTCTAAAAAAACTTAGTATAATAATAATAATAATGTAGCATGACTGTGCTGACGAGTCTTCATTACCAGTTCATATAAATATAGACATGTATTCGCTTTTTAAAAGTTGATTTTTACAGAATGGTGTTTCACAGGGTACGCACTTTATTGACGGTCCCTTAGCAGCCGGCTCGCTGCTCTGTTTGTATTCACAGCTTAAAACAAACAATTCTGATTAAAAGGCAAAAAATGATCTTTTTTCTTTAAAAATGCTTATGAAGTTCACTCTTTGTGTTAATACAAAATGATTTAGGTACTTGCTAACACATTTGAACGTTTATCAGAAGAGTTATTGAAGCAGGAAGGAATCTGTGAAGATCTAATTTAACCAAACTGCAGCTGCTTGATTCCTGTGCTACTCCGCCAAGCTGAAAGCTTGCAGTTTAAACTGTGCCTCATAATCGTGTCTCTTTGCATTTCCAGGGTTTCCAAATGAAGTTGTTCTGCATTATGCTCATAAATGCACCTTTGTACTATGGGGGGGGGGGGTGTCTTCTTTCACGTCCTCACCTCTCTCCATATCATCATCATGCTGTTCTCTCCTAGATCCTCTTTACCGAAGTCACACAACAACACATTAGGGCCACTCTGTACATGTAGGAGAAAATGTAAAACTTTCACCTTATGGTTGTGGAAGTTCTGTATATAAAAGTATGATAAAAGGCAAGAGCCGCCTGTAAGCGCCCCCCCCCGTCTGAAAAATGAAAGTCCCGCCCCTCTGCCTCACCGATGAGACATTCAAATTTCGGCCAATCAGATCAACCAGAAAGGTGACAAACACACCCCCTTAACACTGAGCGTAAATTCAGGTGAGCGCGCAAAAAGGATCTGACCGAGCAAGATCACTGCTCAGTTAGGAATGCAGCCGTGGAATTGTAAAATACGGGGTCGCTTAGTTAGAATTGCGCCAGCGCAAGGTTCACTCACTCAGTTCCTAAATACGCCCGCTCAGTTGTCTTTACGCCCTTTCAATTAATGGCAGAAATGTAATCCCATAGTCAGTGACATGATTATATGATCTGTGGGTAAAATTCTGTCCCCTGCTGCATGGTCCAGGAAATATCAAACAATTACTGAAATTGACAGACAGTCCATATGTCAGTGTTTTGCCTGGCAATGCCTGGCGGAAAACCTCATCACTTCAGTCGCACTTACTTTACTCAGGCATTTGCAAAGCCAGCAGCCTTCAAGCCTGTCACCAGCAAACTGTTGGGAACCATGTGTTTAATTATTGCAGAATCCTCACCAGAGTTCCAACACCATTTTTTCACAATTTTGTCACATGGGAATAAAATATGGTATTAGAGGTATGAAAAAAAAAAGCAGATGCAACGCGTTCAGTGAAACCTTTAGGGAATCTAAAAACGGGTGAATGTTATTCCACAATCATTGCGAGAAGGACAAACCAAGCTCAGGCTCTGTTCTGTCTGGCTGTGACAATCAAAGTCCTGGTGCCATAATTACTGTGTGGATTGACCAAGATAGGCCTAGTCAGACAAACTTGGGATCGACCCACATGTTGCAACAGCGCCTTTTAGTGACTAAGCAGACACAGATTATGTTTTCATGCTTTTAATATTAAAAGTATCAATACAATTCTCCAATTTGACTTTTTCTGCTATTTTAGTCAATGATTTAGCCTATTATTGGGTTTAAGCCTGTTAGCAAACATGTATAAATAAAAAAATTAAAAACCTTTTTAAGTTAAGATGTGTGATGCAACCACTGAAGTGTTTCGGTTAATGTGTTCTTGAGCACATTCGGAAAAACACGCCCCAACATCGATGATGGTAGCCTGCCTTTTTTTCACAAATGGTTCTACAATTGGTGTCATGAAGCTTTTTATTCCATAATTTCTTTTATGACAATAGTTCGGGATGGGGGTTGGATAAACGTTGGGTTGAATAAAAGTTAAAGTAAAAAAAAACAGAATGAATTGACAGTGTTAGAAGATTCACAATACATTTGCAAATCCTCATATTTCACTGTAAATATGACATATGTGGATGGGATAAGTAAACAAGAAAAATATGGCATTTTCTTCTTGAAAACTACAACACTGTTGTACATGTCAACAAAGTTGCCATTGTCTTAACCGCTCCTGGTGGTTATACGTTGGCGCCAGTGTTCGACAGCAGAGTGTGTGTGCATGAGTGAATGGGACTGTGACTGTAAAGTGCTTTGGACCTTTTATGAAGGTAGCAAAGTGGTATATAAGTATATACCATTTACCATTGGTATTGTAGCGGACTGAGTGGACTGGGTGGCTCTTAGGTCGAGTTCTGAGTTCCAAAGTTCGTGAACACATCAAGCAGAGATGCTGGTTGGCCCTCAGTTCTTTCGCTCAGCCTGTCATTGCAGAGTTTGGACCAATGGGGTTCAGCTATGGGCAGATAAGGGAGGGCTGTTAGGGGAGCAAGAAAAGAGAAGTGGGGGAAGAGCGCTCTCAAAAAGAGTAGAGTTTTGGAAGATTCAGAAGTTGCTGAATGTTTGTACGGCGTTGGTTACAGCCTACAGTAACCATGATAAAAACCTCAAAGAGGAAACTCTCAGTGCCTCGGAAAAAAGGGGATGCTACATTTGGTGTCAGAAGTGATTGAATTCGTTGCCTTTGACCGCAGCTCGCATTACCGGGGCAGCTCTTTCAGCCACTGCAACTCTGCACTATGTTTCCCGTGGATACTTTCAACTGCAAACGTGAGGAGTAGGGATGGGTATCGTTAAGGTTTTAACGGTACTACTACTCTTATCGATACTGCTTATCGATACGGTATTTTAACGGTACTCTTATCAATACTTTTTGAGGAGGAAAAATAAATAAATAACAAATTAAGAACATAAAGTGTTTTATTTCCTCATTATGCAACAACACTGTTTTTTTTAACAAAAAAATTTACTTTATACATGAGAATGTTCCATACAGGAGATTCATTTTAATTATTTAATCTAATTATTTTTATTCTTTATGAGCGTGATGTTTCTTTTGATCTTTTGTCCATTTTCCACAACCTTGAATAGACTTTTCTGTCTGTCAAACACCAGAGTTAGGATTGAGTGAGATGATGGAAACAAATTCACTTTGATGCAGACTCCTTTCTATTTATTTATTTTTGTTTAAATCCAGTAAACCCAATAAATTATATTAATTTTACGGATGACAACTATCATTAGTTATTAATTATTATTTAGTATTAGGAAGCAGCTGATAGTTTGTCACAGGTCTGGAATCATAAGCGGTGAATCTAAGCCCCGCCTCTCTACCGGTTTGTTTTGTGTAGAACACGCCGCTCCAGCGTGTTCTACACAAACAGTGCAACATGCGGTCATTGTAGCAGCAAGGTGACAGGATGGTAGGGGCTCCTTGATGCAAACTTCATTCATTTTACGCAGAAACGTTAGTTCTTAGTCTAGGGCGCTCACGTGTCCCCTACGAGATCGCCACTGCCTTGTCTTGTGTGTGCGCGCGCGGCGCGTGCTGTCTGAACAACAGCCCCGCCCCCCGTGCACACAAATAGACAGACAGAGCTCTCAGCTTCAACGAGAATACCGAAATTAATATCATCATTAATTAACGGAAAATTGACTGACTTGGTGAGTTAAATATGGCAGATAACACTTGTGGGACACAAAAAAGAAAAAGTATCTTCTCCAGTACCGATAGCAGAACCGTTCAGGTCAGATCTTAACGATACTGCGGTCCTGAAGAATGTGGCCCCGGGGCTGGTTCAATACCGGGGCACGGTACCCATCCCTAGTGAGGAGAGAGAGGAGGGGGTTAGAGGAGCTCACAAAATGGGGGACAGCGACAAGGAAAAGGAACAGAAAGAGCGAGAGGGTGAACTGGATGGTTGCTAGCTTTGCCGCCGATGCTGGACTGGGTCGTTGGAAAGAGCCCGCGCTTCAAGATGCACGCCCGATGGCAGGAATCTCTCTCTTATATCTGGGCGTCTTCATTGACGGGGAAACGGTAGGAGCTCTGGACTAACTGACTAACTGAAGACGCCCAGATATAACGGAAAAGTTGACTGGGAAGCTTTTCAAGCACAATTTGAACTGATACCTCGTGCTGCATGCTGGACAAACGAGGAGAAAGCCCTGCAGTTAGCGATGTGCCTCACTGGTGATGCCCTGTCCTGCTTACTGCTGCTAACACCGGAGGACAGGTGTGAACGTAATCCTTTGGTGGGCACATTGAAGAGGAAATCCGGACAATGCTCCACTGCCAGCCTCTTTCGCTCAGTTGTGCAACACCGCTGCTCAGGGGAGTAATTAAGAGATCTGGCTGTTGACATTGAAAGATTAGTTCAGGAGATTCATGCTCACATTTCCCCAGCCATTCGGGAAGAGCTAGCCCAGGACCACTTCATGCAGGCACTAACACCAGACGACCTTCATGTTTAAACCCAACTAGCGAACCCTTAATGTCACTTAAGTCACTGCAGGAGGCCCTGGAGCTGCTCACAGAGAGAGAGATGCTGTGGGGCCCTACTCCAGTGTGGAGCTTGAGGCCCCTCCAAAGGTTAGAGCTTTAAGTGCATCAGAGCCTGACACCAGGGGGCCTGCATGGGCAGAGGAGCTGACCCAGCTAGTGAGAGCCGTGACCCTAAGAAACGTACAAGCATCCAAGGCCCGGCCCCAAAGAGTCTGGAGCCGACCCAGAGCCTGCTGGGGTTGTGGGAAACCTTGCCACTTGATTTGTGACTGCCCTCACAACCAGGGAAACAGGAATGCGGCACCCCGAAAAACCATCCTGATTGGACCTGCGGAAATGTAATGCTGACAATGTGGGGGGCAAAGAAGACCAATCTAAGAGACTTGTGACTTTGGGCCGAACATGGGTAGGTGACTGCTGGTCCACAACTATGAGTGTTGATGGAGCGTCATGCTCAGCCCTAGTGGACACAGGCTCATCTGCAACATTGGTTACCCCTGCAGTGGTGGGAAATAATACAACTATCCTTCCTACCACTGTTAAGCTACAGACTGTTACTGGAGAACAAACTTCCATGCAGGGGGAGGCTGTAGTGACTCTGGGGGTGGGAAACCAGCGAGGGAATTGGCCTCTGTGGGTTGCTGACTTGAAAGAACGCATACTAGGCCATGATTTTCTGCATGTCAAAGGCTGTGTTATTGATATATTATTGTAATAGAGGAACCCTTATACTTTCTGATGGACATGTTATCCAGATGACCTGATTTTCCTCATGTGGTTCACACTCTGTCCATGAATGACTAAACCAAGTCTGACTCAAAGGAAAGGAAGAGCTCTGTTCCTAATGTATACCCAGATGAGTCGCCCGAACCATCTGTGAATAGAACACCTGCAGACACAGAAAAGATTGCAGCGGTGAGGGACGTATGGAAGAGAACTGCGAAGTAGGTGTGTGTATTGGCAAGAGTCTGGCGATACGATACGTATCCCGATACGCGCCCTGCGATACGATATGTATCCCGATATTTTACCGAAAAATGTTTTCTTTCTGTTTTTTTAAATATGACTTTGAAAAAAACTCAACCTGAATTTTAATGCCTTCCACTGTATTAAAATGGTCAAATTTGGTTTAATGATCAATGTTAACCACTGCAATTGTATCTCATATATAAGTTGCGTTTACCAAAGCAAATTCATAGTGCTTTTATTTTGGTAAGTTAAAATATAGAAAGGGAACAGTCAACATTGTCTGATTTAATATATATATATATATATATATATATATATATATATTATTTTATTTTTTTTGAGGATAAGAAAAAACAAAGAATGGATGAGCCTTAACCAATAAGTTTCTATTGAGGAAATAAAATGATGTTTATTTTTAGCATTATGTAGCTTCTGTAGTGCTTTTAAACAGTTCAGGAACCTGAATGGTGCTTCAAAAATAAAGGGTGGGGGACACACACTGATTTTTTCCATAAACAATAAACTGGGATTATGAGGCAGCATGACAGAACGAAGGAAAGTTGCTTTAATGTAACAAAAAAAAAAGGGCTTTGTTTACATTTCTGCTCTGTCTCACCTTTGCAGCCATGCTTCTCACACACGGAAGTAAACCGGTAACGCTGATCACCACAGTGTCAGCCTTTTTCAGAGCATTGTTCACATCCCTCTGATCCATCAGGTCCCTAAACTAGAATCCATTGCTTTGAGGTTCTGCAGAACTTTAGCCCGCTTTGCTAGCATGTTAGCTGATGCTAAGCGAATTAGCCTATTAGCTGCTGCCGTGCTTCATTGTCCATCTTATTTATCTGAGCCGCTAAAAAGCACAGAAATCCACGTTTTCATATCTTACTGGCAGCAACATGGCTCAGAGTTTCTGTTTGGTATCCATTCCAAGTAAAAACTAAATAGTTCATGTCTCATAACAACAGAACAAGCTGCCTCTGGCGGCAGTCTTCTGTTGTCTTGTGCAGAGTAGAGCTGCTCAAAGAGGCTCCATGTGCTCTGCTGCCAACTAGCGGTCGGAGGGTGAAGTCGACAACAAGAGTCAGACACTGAAGGACGCTCAGAAATAATTAAATAAATATCGATTTGGCAGCATTTTGAATCCATACAATTATTGCCAAATGACGTATTGCGATATTAGGGCTGGGCGATAAGGCCTAAAAATAAAATCTCCGATTTTTTTTTTTAATTCGATTTCCGATTTTTCCCCCCCACCCTACTTAAGGAAAGCAATAAGTACAAACGGCAGACAAGTTCAAGCAAATGTTGCTTTTATTTAATCAAACCCAAGACAAATGTAACCCCCATTTCTGGGATGAATAAAAATAAATGAACACATTCTTGGAATCAAAGGTAAGTATAAGATTTTTCTTCTTACTCCCTTTTTGGACTTGTGTTTAAATAATTTTGTCTTGTTTTATATAATTTTTGTCTTGATTTTGTCTAATTTCGTTATTCTAAACTTGTTTTCACTTATCCAAAATAAAAAGGTTACTTCTTTACTTAAAGTCCCAGCTGTGTTTTAAGTCCCACTTTGTAGTCTAGACTAAAAGGAGACAAACATTCACCTTGAGAGTAGCACCATTTTCTAAAGGATTAACAATATAGCTCATATCTGGGGTCTAAGGTTTTAATTAGATTAATAAACCCTGTCTTCTCCACGGAGAAAATGTTGATCATGAAGCAGCAGGAGTCACGGTCACCCCCCCCCCACACACACACCCCTCGCGACCTCCTCCTCCGAAAAACATAGTCCTATGGCAGCCGCGTCGAAAATGAATATATTGGTACAAGTAATAATTACAACGCAGTAACAACTAACTAACTAATGAACTAACTATACGGGCGTTGTAGAATCACTATGTGTGTGTGTCAGGGCGCGTGCGTGTTTAAGAGGACTAAACGCGTGCCACGCAAGCGCGCGTGAGAGCCTTTGACTCCGATGGGCTTTAGGCAGCGTGGGGGGGGGGGTGTCTATTCCTCCACGTATGTGGCAGTAAACCCAGACCAGTTCCAAACAACAGATGATTTTATTCCTTTGTTGGGAACAAACTTCCCACTGTCACCGGTAGCCATGCTGTCGCTAGCTGCTTCGTGTGTCGATTGTCGCATGTCGCCGTGTGACACTAACGCTACGGAAGCTCTGGGGAGCCAAAAATGCGCCACATAAAAACTCGATTTTGTCATTTTTGAAATCGCCCGTAACAAAAAATTCGAATTAATTCATTTGATCGATTTATCGCCCAGGCCTATGCGATATATTGCCGAATCGATTTCTTCTTACACCCCTACTGCGAAGGTCTATCAACTGAAAAGTAAGAGCTGCTGTGGAGTCTTCTGTTAGAGTTCAAAGACTGTTTTCCTGTGTCTAAAGATGATATGGGTCGGACTGACCTCATCAAGCACAGCCCAGCCCATTAGAACCAGACCCCAAAGGCTTCCTTCCAGTGCTTCTCAAATAGTGGGGCATGCCCCCCGCAATGCCAGGGGGGGGGGCACAGTGGTAGTGGTTTAAGGCATCTCGTGCCTTTAGATGACTCCGCTTATGCTAATAATGTCATTCTTTATGAACTATTATAGCCATTTTGATGACGTGTCCTTATTTTCCATCAATGTTTTCTTTGTCTGCCTGTGGTTTAGTTGATGTCAATATTTGACATACAGACAGCAGGTAATGCAGGAAAACAGCTGCATTTTATGAAATCATAAATAAACAATCCATCATTTAGAAAAAAATCAGCACAATGTTTTTACTTATTTGTTCAGACTAAAAAACATTAATGTTTCAGATCAATTTACATTTATTATTATTTATTAATTTAATTATTTTTCTCAGCACCATTGCTGTTTAGTTTTGTTTACGTTAAAATATACAATTTTAGGTATACTTGTACAATTTTTATATTTTAAATTTTTTTATAATAAATTTTTATAGATACTTTGAGGAAGTCTTCGTTCCTGACCTTATCTCTCCTCGTAACACCCAGCATTGATCGTTCCATGCTCCTCTGGGTGATTGCTAGTTTCTCTCTTTGGCGGTTGGTAAGTGACCATGTCTCAGCTCCATACGTCATTGATGGCAGTATGACAGTGTTCATGATCTTCCTCTTGAGACACATGGGCATTTTTTGATCTCTCAGAAACGTGCTGTACTGTCCGAATCTCTTCCAAGCGAGATTGAAGCGAGGAACGAAGACTTAAGATCAAGAACAGGGGTGAAGGATGTCATCGAGAAAGTGGTTGAAGCCAAAGGCAAGTGGGCAGGACATGTAGCCAGAATGAAGAACCACGAATGGGCTAAGAAAACAACAGAATGGACTCCGTGGGACAGGAAGAGAGGAAGGGGAAGACCGAAGAAAAGATGGAGAGATGACATCCAGCAGAAGGCAGGCAGCACGTGGACCCAGAGTGCCCAAAACCGTGATGAGTGGAGAAAGATGTGGAGGCCACCCGCCAGCAGTGGCGTGACAGGCTGATGATGATGATGATGATGATGACTTTGAGGAAACTGTTTTTTATAAATAGGACTGTAAAAAGGAAGGTTTAAGGTTCGTACCCACAGTTCCCTGCACACAGAAACAAATTAATAATGACTCAGAGACAAATACTTATCTTTTGAGGAAGTTTTACTTCATACAAACACGAAAGGGACAGACAGATGAACATGAGGCATTCAAAGTCTGAAATCCGAAGCGCAGGAAGATGGGCTTGGTATAAGAACCCTGCATTTGCATATTCAGAAAGAAGATTATACACTGGACCATGGTGTGAAAATCACGCCCACTGGTTGTTGCAGGCGAGTCTGCTTCAAGGTCTCAATGAAGATATCTCTGAGACCTTTACGGATGCTTAGCAGAGAACACATACACAAAAAAAAGGGAGGGTGGGAAGGATCTGTGAGAAAATAGGACTGTGCTGTCTTCAAATGTAATATAATTTTGAGAAGATAATACATGCTCAATGAATTAAGTTTGAACCATTGTGGTTCTCAAACCTTTTCTGCAGGGCCCCCCTTTCTGAAGATTAGAATATTTTCGAGCCCCCCCACACTGACACAAACATACAAATCCTTTGTTTCTAAACTCTGCCGCGCCCCCCTGCAATACCCCGCGCCCCCCATAGGGGGTGCGCCCCCCATAGGGGGCGCGCCCCCCAGTTTGGGAACCTACACTAATGATTAGTGTAATAAAAAGTTAAAGGGAGTTTTTAACTATTTTTTAACAGATACTAACCTAATATATTGTCACCGCGGCGTGTGTGTGGGGGGCATTTTCTTTTTCTTGGGGGGGCCTTGCAAAAAATAATTTAGAAGCACTGGGCTAGACAGTCTGCTGCCGAAAAAGCCCTGCTGGAGATGCAACGAGCGGGTCTCATTGAGCCCTCCACAAGTCCATGCACTGTCAGAAAAAAGGGTATGGTTGGGGTACGTTTGTGAACACTGAGGGTACAAATGGTGAATTTGCACCTTCAGTGAGTTATAGTTACACCTTAGGGAACTCATATGTACCATTAGAGAATAAAAAAGGTACAAATATATTTCCAACTGTCAGAGGGCCCATATTTGGACCATTTATTCCATAAGCAAAGGTACAATCACTTGGGTGATAGAAGTAGTAATTCAAAGTGTATGAAACGAAACCCAAAATCCTTTAATGCGTTGTTGGTTATTTCGAAAAGATGCATAAAATAACCAAATATATTTAATTCAATTTCAATTCAATTCAATTTTTTTTGTATAGCCCAAAATCACAACAACAGTCGTGATTGACAACAGTCGATGATGGGCTTCGAAGTAAAACATGAACTCAAAAGGATCACGAATACAAAGAGTTCAATAGTAAAATACTAAAATGAACTAACAAACTGACTAAGTTATACTGGCATCCCTGCCCTTAGACCCCCCCTTCACGGTAAGGAAAAACTCCCAAAAAAAATGGAATCCGGAAAAAAACGAAGAAACCTCAGGGGTGCCCAAATGAAAGAGTGATCCTCCCCCAGGACGGACAGGCGATTTACCTGAACTCTTAGAGAAGCATTAACTTATCTAAATCTACAACTACATATATAAAAGTCCAGCAGACGAGCTTCATCCAGCTGTGGTTGGGGGGACATTCAGGGGCGCAAGTCGAGCCAGAGACAGGAACCACAGCCAGGTGTAGAAGCAGGAGCAAAGACGAGGTAAACGGTCAGGAACTGGAGCACGTATGAGCCAACTGGAGTCTGGAAGCACTCCCACTCCCCAGGAGGGGAGAGGAAAAGAGGGACAATACATGAATCACTGTACCAAACAGAGGCATGGAGAACTAAATGATAAATGATGATCAAGAATAGAGGAGAGGAAGGGTAGAAGTAGAAAAGAAAAGAGGACAGAACCCCAGTGCACCATTGTTACTCCAGCTTCAACTTCTAGCAGCCTTTTAAAAGAAATAGTTATTATTAAGTTTAATTTAAACAAATTAACATTAAGTGTTAAGTGTGGTCTAAGTAAGAAAAGCAAGTTTAAGGTTGATTAAGCAAACTGAGGTAATTAGGGTCTTTGTAGCAAATGGTTTCATGTGTTCATCAGTTTGACAGCTTTCTTATGTGCAAGCTCAAACGCTTGATTTAAAGAGCAAATACATTTTATTTCATATTGGTACATGTTATTTGTAAATTCAAGTTTTGGCAAATACTATTTTGATTTTTTACTGAAAGCTATTAAGCATATTTATTGTTATTTTTGACTAAGTTACATTTTAAAATCTTATTACAGTTAAAAGTTACATAGATGTTGCAATTAATTTAATTTTCAAGATCAGACTGTAGACTACTGTTAAAGTGACAAGTTAATTTAATTAATCAACATTTAGTATGACTGAAAAAGGGCAGACCCATGTTCAACCAGAGCCCAGTGCAGACTTTCAAGTCGTTTCTGATGAAGAACAAGTTACAAATCCTGAAGCCCAACACCAACTTGTGTCTCAATTATGGAGAAGCAAAAGGATCAAAACTTTTACAGAGAAAAGCATGAATGGACTTCAGCAGAAGTTCAACTACATTTTTGAAAAATGGGGAACACATGCAAAATCATCTAAGCAGTTATTGTCAAAATCTGAACCCTTTTTTTTTTTAACTTGTTCTGTCCAACAGCTTAGCAAACAGATTAGAGTTGAAGGCTTTTTGTGTTGGACAGGTTTTACTATCACAAAAAGAGGTTATATAGCTTCGAGAAACTAGAGTGTAGCTTTGTATAAACCCCTTTTTGTCGTATTAGTTTTTATTTTTTTGTTGCATTTAGTGTGTGTGGGGAGGGAGAGGGGAGAATGTGAGGGGAGGGTGGAAGAGAGTAAAAGGAAGAAAGGTGAAAAGGTGGGGGATACAAGCACTGATTTGAATAAGTTATTATTTTAAGCTGTAACAATTATACCAGATCTGCCGGAAAGACAAATGTTACATCAAAGTTGAAAATCTGACACTAAGATGAGCGGAAAAAATATCTGTCCATCAATACACTGTGGGTAAGGAGGAGGGATGAAGCAGACAGGGAGCAGTGTGGCAGTGTGCACGTGCACGTGGGGGTGGGGATACATGCATGCTGCCGACGTGAACTGTGTGTTCATAAGGGGGACCAGATCCTACCCAGCCAGACCAGCCAGACCAGGAGAGGGGAGGAGAGCCCCCCATGCCAGGAGCCCCCCGAGCATCCGCACCCAGGCAGCCCGGGACGAGGGGACTGCCCACCCCACCGGCCAGGCCAGTGGCCAGTGCCGGTGTTCTCTGAAGAACTGCTCAATGATATAATGGGGGATGTTGCAGGCCTTTCTTCAGATGTTCAGCAAGCATACGATGACTTACGCCAGCTCACAGCTGTTGATCAAGAAACACGTAGCAAAGTGGATGTTTGTGTGCAGATCTCTAAGTTTATTGTATCCAAAGCAGGAAGTTACATGGAAGGAAAGGCTATAGAGGAGGACCAAGAATGGCCAGATGTAGGCTCTCTCTTTGAGTCAACTATAAGTAAGTCACGCACCTCTGAACATTCCAGCAGATCCTCTGTAAAACATCAAGAAGCCCTGGCAGATGCAGCTGCAAGCCAAGCTGTTTTAAAGGTAAGAAATCGAACAAATAGAAATTGAAAGACTTGAATTTGAAGTTAGGAAAGATCACTCGAGGAAAGAAAAAGAAAGTTGCAGCACTTAGAAAAGTTGAAAGATTAACGTGCAGTCAAGCAAGAATGCATGTGTATGACCAAATGAGTGTTACGGAAGAACACAAAAAAAGCATAACAAAGACAATCACCCAAGACAAAGCCTTCACACGTATAAGTGTTCCCCCCTGCATAACATTCTACCTCAAATGTTGCACCCACACCTCCAAATGATGGTACAGCAGAGCTTGTTAAAGTGCTACCAGGTGCATTAAATACTAGTAGAATACTTGTTCCAGAACCAACAATCTTTAATGGAGATCCATTAGAGATAGTGATTGGAAGCTCTCGTTTCACACACTTATTGACCAAAAGAACATTCCAGAAAAGGAGAATATATTCTACCTTCGCAGATATGTAAGTGGTCAAGCTAAGAGTGCGCTGGATGGATACTTCTTGCACGGAACTGAGTCAGCTTATGTTGCTGCATGGAAAGTACTAGATGAAAGATACGGGAACCCATTCACTACTGCTAAGACCTACAGAGACAAGCTGCATGCTTGGCCCAAAATTACATCAAAAGACAGCGTTGAACTCAGAGACTTTGCAGATTTCCTATGCAGTTGTGAAGCAGCCATGGTTCATATTAAGTTATTGGAGATATTAAATGACTGAGAACAGAAAGATCCTTTCCAAGTTACCAGATTGGCTCACTGCAAGCTGGAACCGCAAAGTTATTGAAATTGAAGAGAAAACCAACACGTTTCCAACTTTCTGCCAGTTTGTCTCATTCTTAACAAGAGAAGCAAAGATTGCCTGTAACCCTGTTACATCGTTGCAGTCACTAAAGCAAAGTGAGTAAGACAGCTCAGAGATGAAAGAACACAAGACAAAGACACATCAGAGCTAAAACATTAGGTACAACATCACAAGAAAATGCAACTTTGTCTTGTATGTTTTGCAAGAAACTCAAATATAGTCTTCAGAACTGCAGGACCTTTCTGGAAAAGACTGTTGCAGACAGAGTCAAGTTCATTCAAACAGTAAGGCTTTGTTTTGGTTGCCTCAAGCCTGACCATCAGCTAAAGGATGTAACTACAGAAGCATCTGTGAGAAGTGCAAAAAAAGGCATCCTACTTGCCTACATGAAGATCGCAGCAAGGAAGAACACAGACCACCGCAAGACGAGACAAACTCAACTAATGAAAGACCAAACCAGACAAATCCAGCTCAAGCCCAAAAAATGACAACAACAGCTACGACAAACAGAGTTATACATCAAGAAGGCAATATGCAAACAGCAGCAATAATTCCTTTTTGGCTTTCATCTAATAAGCAACCATCACATGAAGTTCTCACATATATGCATTACTGGACTCACAAAGTGATACGACTTTTGTTCTGAGTGAAATAGCAGAAATGCTGAACACTAGTAAGGTTCCAGTCAAGCTTGAGCTGTCTACTATGGCGTCAAGGACCACAGGTGTTCAGTTAAAACTTAAGGATCTTCAAGGGCGTGGTTTCTACTCAGGTAAGAGGATCAGTCTACCACCAACTTTCACTCAAGAGTTCATCCCAGCCAACGACAATCTCATTCCGACAAATGAGACAGCAAGGGCAGGGCCACATCTTGAATATCTCCAAGCAGGAATTCCTCCTTTGCAAGAATGTGAAGTAGGTCTGTTGATCGGCTATAACTGCTCTCAAGCACTACTCCAGAGAGAAATTGTGTCAGGTGAAGAAGATGAACCTTATGCTCAACGTACTGATCTTGGCTGGAGCATAATCGGACAAAACAATCCATGCTTGGATTATGGAGATGCCATTGGGGTCAGTCCTCGCATTGTCGTGAGGAAGGTTATTCCAGATCTCAAACCTTCTTCTCTTCTTCATAAACAGAACCAAAGTAAGAGATGTTACTTCTTCTGAGATTATTACATCCCTGGAGTTGGATTTTCCAGAAAGGAAATTTGATGACAATCCTGTGTCTCAAGATGATCTCAAGTTTCTCTCAAAACTCAGAGAAGGCATCCAACAGAATAAAAATGGTCACTATGAAATGCCACTGCCATTTCGTGATGAAAGACCCAAGCTACCAGACAACAAAGTGTGCGCAATGCACTGCTTAAAATGTCTGGAGAAGAGATTAAGAAAGGACAAGTCATACCATAGTGACTGCGTTCGGTTTATGAATGACATCATCTCTTGAGACGATGCAGAAAAGTTCCCTAAGGAAGAGTTAGGGAACAGTCCTTCATGGTATATTCCACATCACGGGGTCTATCACCCAGATAAACCAGGCAAAATTCGAGTGGTATTTGACTGTTCAGGGAAGTATCAAGACACATCTCTTAATGACCACCTGTTGTCAGGGACTGATTTGACAAATATATTTGTGGGCGTTCTCTGTCGCTTTCGCAAGGGGTCTATTGCATTCATGTGTGATATCGAGCAAATGTTTCACCAATTCTATGTCAAAGGAGACGACCAGGACTACCTGCGTTTCTTATGGTGGGAGCAAGGAAACCTGGACATAACACCGTCGGTCTACAGAATGAAAGTCCAATTGTCTGGATCAGTTTCTTCCCCTGGCTTTGCCAACTTTGGCTTGAAGCACCTTGCAGTACAAGGACAAACTAATTTCCAGGAGAATGTCTTTCTTTTCATTCAAAGACATTTCTATGTCGATGATGGTTTGACAAGTCTTTCAACAGAAAGTGAAGCCATTCAACTTGTGAGAGACTCAAGAGCACTATGCGCTACTGGCAAGTTAAGACTCCACAAATATGTGTGAAATGGTGAAAGAGTCATATCAACAGTTCCAGAAGAAGAGCGTGCAACAGTCAAAGACCAAGACATGTCTTTAAGTTTACCACACATTGAAAGAGCTCTTGGAGTTGAATGGTGCATTTCATCTGATGCATTTAAGTTCAGAGACCAAGTCAAAGCTAACCCATTAACAAGAAGAGGTGTTCTTTCCACCGTTGCCTCAATCTATGATCCCCTAGGTTTCATCCCACCATTTGTTCTCCTAGGCAAGCAGATTCTCCAGCAGATATGCAGAGATAAAATGGATAAAATGGATTGGGATTAAGATCTTCCAGAGCATCTGAAATCTGAGTGGGAGTCTTGGGTTAAAGATCTATCTGGATTAGCTGATCTGCAGATCAAGAGATGTCATACTCCACCAGAGTTTGGAGAAGTCAAAAACTATGAGCTTCACCATTTTGCAGACGCGAGCATCTGAGAGGTCTTCAGGTTTTCCAGGGGCTGATGGAGGATCCAACTGACGTCACTCGTGAGATGATTTTCCTGAGGCAGGACAACAGAGTTAGTGCAAGGCTAGGCTAGGCTAGGCTAGACTAGATTAGATTAGATTAGATTAGATTAGATTAGATTAGATTAGATTAGATTAGATTAGATTGAGCAAGACCATGAACGAGACTTAGACCAGGCGTAGTCACCATAAGGGGTAACGAACTGGCGTTGAATGTTGGAGTTGGGTCTCCTTATGAGCAGAAGAGGTTGATGAGCTGAGTGACGACAGCTGGCGGTGATCAGGAGCAGAGCAGTCTGGAGGGGGAGGAGTCTTACAGAGGCACCCTGACAGAAACACAGTTTAAGATTACTTTTCTTCATATATATATTATTTAAACAAATGCAGCAAGAACATGTTAAAACACCAAACATGCAATTTTCATTGGAGTGGGTCTTTAAGATCATTTTCATCATTATATAATTTTCAGTTTCATTTCCCTAACAGAAAATTTAGTCTGATTTAATTGGTGGGTTGGGGTAAAAAGGATGGTGAGCAATGTGTGATTGCAATTTTTATTGTTTTGTTTCTTCCACCAATTAAGGAAACATGTCTTGCATTCAGTTTGGCTGTATAAAAATTGAAGTGCCTATTGTTCCTGTTCTTCACATGAGTAAGCTGAGCATCATTGACCAGCGGAGGAAGAAAGAGATGTCTTGTACTCCTTTTGCTTCTCCGTCTGAAAACAAACACTCTCTCTGAGGGGGGATCAGGTGTACTCGGTAGTGTGTGCCAACCCATCATATTGGGCCAGAGAGGAGAAGGCTCTTGAAGATGACAATGACCTTATTGATTACCTGTTCATTCTCTATTCATAGAAACTCCTCTTAATTTTGAGAGTAAAAAGAGATCTCGTGTCTTTGGGGCTTGTTGGCCCGAGAATGAACATCATCCTGTTTATTCTTTTCATGTGAGGCTGAAAGCAGCCTCCTCTCATTAGAAGTCAGCCATCACAATGTGCTGAGTCGATTCCACAGATGGTGATGCATGCTTCACAGGCTTTAGCTGTTGTTAATAGGATAAATTTAGAAAAAGTAAGCTGTCATGCAAGAGTGCTGCAGGCCTGTTTTATTTTGTACAGGTGGGTTGTTGCACGTGCATAACTTCCTGTAATGCCTTTCCAGAATTTTAAGAGACCAGTGACCACAAAGAGTTGGGGCGGCCGTGGTGCAGCGGTAGGGCGGTCGACCCATGATCGTAAGATTGCAGGTTCGATTCCCGCCTTCCACGCCCGTGTGTCGAAGTGTCCTTGGGCAAGACACTGAACCCCACCTTGCCTCTGGTGGGAGGTTGGCGCCAGTGTTCGGCAGCGGAGCCGCCATCTGTGTGTGTGAATGAGTGTGTGCATGGGTGAATGGGACTGTGACTGTAAAGCGCTTTGGGCCTTCGTAAGAAGGTAGAAAGCACTATATAAGTATACGCCATTTACCATTTACCAAAGAGTTGCAGAAAATTGTCGCCAAGGTGCAAGGAAAGAGGCAATCCATACTTAAATGATGTTAGAGCATCAACACTGGCTATTTTTCTGAAGAGTCTTTCTTGGAACAATCTTTCAAACTAATTTCACTGTGAGTCCAAGGTATGAAATTATGAAAAAACAAAAAATTATATAGATGTATAACAGTTCTTGAAGAAGAATCAGCATTTATAGACTGTATGTGCAGACCTTCAACAGTCAAATATATTATGTGGCCTTCATGAGGCTTAACATAAGAGGAAAAAATGCCTTTGAAATGAAAGACTTTTTTGAAAAGGTTAATTCTGTCAGTAAGATTCCTGAATTCAATTTTTTATTCTGTGACTTTAATGGTTCATTATGCATAGAGCTGTTGATGAAACTGTTCAGCTGCTTTTTAAAACCAACAGAGCATCTGCAGAAAAAAAGTTGTGTACACTATGCAATGTTCAGCACAAAGTTTTTTCAATGAAGAACACTTGAAAACCCTTTAATTACACTAGGAGTCTGGACGGAAAGGACCCAAAAAGGACACATCCACATTGAAATGACAAAACACATTTCTTTCCATCATTATAAAAAATGAACTTAAAATCCAAAAACGTCTCTTGTTTTTTCTATCATCCAAATTTGTGTCTATATAGTATGAAAGATGGATAGGTAGTAAATTAACTTTTATTGAAATTTGGTTTTGTTTTTATCGGGGGGACTGTGGTGCATTTGCATAAGAAACCATCTGAAAGCTACTGATCATTGGTACTTGTGTGTATAAAGGTTATTATTGGGTCAGTGTTTGGATCAACTGGTTACACCCAGAATTATCAGTTACAGTAAATGTTCTTATACAGGTAGCTGTAAAAAGCTTTTATGATCGTGTGAATATACGTAATGTATTATAGCCTATAAAAAAATAAAAAGCTTAGACACATGAGTGTAGGACTGTGAGTGGATACATTGGTCCTTCTGAGTAATATTTTGAACATCAGCTAGCCAAGAAACATTTCCGCATCCCAACAGAGGAGGTGAACAGATTGGCCATAAGGATAAACCCATATTGGTATTTGGCAATATTGTACCAGAAATTAGCAGAAAAAAATAGATGTTGGTTTTAAAGCATTACACATCAGCCATGTGTAAATGCAATGAACATGGGTTTTTGAATGTACTTTTAGCATAGTGTTCATTCAGGTCTGACACTACATGAGACTAGAGCATGGACTTACATTAAACTGAATTGAGCTCAAGCACTTAAATGTGGAAGTGTGCAAATCTCGCAAATCTTGTTTCACCGCTCTATTCTGGTATATGAAAGGCTCCGTGTCAAATAATTCTGGCTGGGCAAAAAACACAATTTTTCCCCGGAGTGCTCCCCTCCGGGGTGGGGGTGGCTGGCCCCTGCCTTGCTCCTCCCTGGACCAACCGTGGGCCGGGTGGGTGGCTGCCTGGAGCGCGGAGCGGGTCTCCCTTGGGGGGTCCTGGCTCGTACATGGGGTTGGGGCGGGGGGACGCCCGGAACTCCTGGGTGGTGATGGGGTGCTCGTCTGGGGCTGTGGGTGCCCTTCTCGGGTGGGGCCCTGTGTTGGGCTTTTCCGGCGCGGCGGGGGGGGCTGCTCTTCTGGTTGGGCTGGGGCGCCGCTCTGTTTCCCCCCTGCCTGCTGCCGTGTGGCGTTGGGGGGGTTCCGGCTGCCGCTGCTGCTGCTGCGGGGGTCTGGGTGTGGGGGTGGCTGGGTGCTCCTCCTCCTTCTTTTCCCATTCCATCATCCATTTTAGAAGAAAATAAACACTCACCTGAGCACAGGTGTTCGCTCACCTTTGCACTAAAAGTTTGGATGATTGAATGAATGTAAGATTTCCCACTGGTTTAAAAGCATAGGTATGCGTGTGTGAACACTATCTGTTTTGGGTACATGTTGACATGTGGACATTTTTGCAGCTAGCAGGTGTGTTGATAACATTTCAGTGTGTGTGTGGACAGGCCCCGCCCTTTTTGTACTACATTTGAACCTTACCGTAATGATAAACAACCAGTAAACCGGTCTGCTCAATGCTGCTTCATGGTCTTACCCTCCCCCCTCCCACTATCACCCCCCCCCTCTAACATCCCTCTTTTTTCTTCCCTCCTTTCCATTACCGTCCGGTCCAACACCAAAGATTTTCAGACATGATTGAAATTAATAAAGTTTGGCTCAATTAAAAAAGGGGTTTATTCAGACATACCTTTGGTTTGTCTGAAGATTAATAACCCCTCTTGTTAAAGTAAAATATGTCCAACACAAGAGGCCCTCAGCTCTCATCTGTCTTCCCAGCTGTTGGACAGGACGAGTTAAAAAAAAAAAACACAATTAGTAATTTCACCTCCATGATCCGTTTTCAAATAGTTCGCACACTGTAAAATAGTTGCTGTAAATTGTCCAATAACTTACTGGCAGCTGATTGTCAGTGAACTGAAGTTGTAGGAGCCATGAATGTGATTGTAGTTCACCTTACTGCCAGTAGGGAAATTCTGTATGTAAGGGAAGACGTCACAGTGTTTGTCAGGTGTTTTGGCCCGGAAGGGCAAAGGGTTTTGACCGCAGTAGCGCACGAGTGTAAGAACGCAGGCTGGTCAATGTCAAACGCAAGTATGTATGCAAAATGACAGCAAATAAATGTCAATGTGTCGCCATACAAATGGGAGTGGATATTTTAATGACTGGATGCGTGTCAACCTCTCCCTGGGTCAAAACAATCTCAGTAGCTGATTTGTAGGCTTAGCTCCTTCAACAATAGTCAAAACCCTGGCTGTATCTTTGGATTACTTCTTCTCGTTTGGCACTGAGCGAAGCAAAAATGATGCAAAAGAGGTCGGTTGCTGATTGAGGTGGGAGAGCGTCGGCCCGGAGGTGGAAGTTTGTTGGGAACTGCGATGCCGAAGATGAACAGGGTGAAGACCGCTGGATCACTGGATTTAAGGAACATTATTCCTCGGACGACAGAACAGCACCCAACGCATGAAGGTACTGGTGACTGTAGCGCTACACTCTATGAAATTTGCAATGTGTGCACACAGTAGAGCATAAATCCAATGCATTGGTTACTAAAATTAGGAAACTATTAGCGTTTCGTTTATTCGCTTTTGTGTTGGGGGCTGTTGAAACGACCAGCTGCATTTATGGAGTCGACTGACACGACGTCGGGTGTGAACGTCAATGCACAAATTGACAAACTGAACAGCGCTGAGTGTGATGAAACACAAACTCAAAAACGCGTGGTAAAACTTTCAGCAAAGGCTCTCACTAATGAGCTGGACAGATTACAATCAAGTAGAAATGCCAGATTAAACAAAGCGGCTAATATTAGGAGATCTATAGAGGGGTTAATATTGAATCATGATAAAACACAGGTTAAACGTGCTCTTGAGCAGCTGATTGAAGTGAGAGATGATGTGAAAAATGTTCACAATGCTTTGTTGGTTCTACTGCCTTGTGATGAAAAAGAAAAACACGATATATGGTTTAAAGTAAAATTGTTGTCTGTTAATGAGTGTATTTCTAATACAAAATTATGGGATTCACAATATGATGAAAATGTCAAAGGAGGATATTCTGTGGATGAAATTAATCCTGAAGATAGTATTTCTAATATTAGTAAACATTCGCGCCACAGGAGCCAAAAGAGTGGCAGGTCAAGCACCACATCCTCTGCTGTCAGAAAGGCTGCTGCAGAGAAGGCCGCACTTGTTGCTCGTGCAGCAGCTTTAACAGCCAAGCATGCTTTGGAGGAGCAAGAATTGCAGATAAGAAAAAAAAGGAACTGCTTGATTTGGAAGCTGAAATAGCTGCATCAACTGCTAAATTGACTGTTTTACAAGCTTCAGATCATGAAAGTAATTTTCAAGGTCCAACTGATGGCATGAATTCTTATGTGGAGAAGGAGAAGCAAAAATAATCCATCAAGACACTAAATCCTTTGGCAAAAGATGTCAATTTGAGCTACAGAAACATATGTGTCAACTGGATTCAACAAAATGGTCATCTATATCCACCAAAGGATTATCAAAGGATGTGCGACCTAAAGAAATGAACCGCCTTACACGCTACACCTGGGACTCTTTAAAATTTGAAGAGAGTTGGAAGACAAGCAGAGAAATTTTTAATTTGACAGATTTTGTTCAATCATGTATTTGAAAAGACTTTTGCTCTTGAGAAGTTGTATTGATTCCTGAGGAGATTGGTGGCAAATAACACAATGTATCCATTTGCTAAATGTGAATAGACTATCAGACAACTGGGTAAACAATGCGGCTCTGACTTCCCTTTATTTAAAAAAAAATCCTTCAGTTTGTTTGTGACTTTATTCTGAAACAGCTCACTCGTGTTCAGAGACAGAAAAGAAACACAACATTTGAACTAATATGAGTGAATATATTCAAATTCTAGAACTCATTATGCTAAAGCACGAACACACACGGAGAAGGATAGTAAAAGAAGAGGAATATGCATGCACATCACTCATTGCTCAACAAAAGAGAAGATTTTCAAAATCCCCCACTGAATACTGAAATACTATATATATTTTTTGGTTATTCTAAGCTGTAAGCAAGAGAGACTCTTACACCTGGATGCCCCCGCTCTGGCCTTTGTACAATGTTTGTTTGTTCTGGCTGACTAAGCCCGTGTATCTCCCACCGATAACACTAAACACAATTTCCCAAAGGAGTTGACTGCTGAGAAAACCTGGGCTGTTCATTTCACAGAAAAGGGCAAATTAAAGACAAAAAACGGGGCCCTCTGGACCGACCCTGATGTGTTAAGCTAGTTAGATTCTTGTGCCTATGATATTTTTAAATTCTTGAAGGGATCTACAAGGCCATATTTTCTGGCGCAGTCACCTATCTGATCTTGCAAAACTGAATCATCAACCTTGAAGATGTGGGTCTGACAGCAGCTCAGTATTCTGTGGTTTAATCCCACATGGGTATGTTTGATCATCCTAATCGCAAACCCTTACCTCAGGGGTGTCCAAAGTTTTTTTTGGTGAGGGCCAAATAGAAAAATGAGCAAAGGTCCGGGCCGCACACATATTGACACATGATTACTGTGTATTTCTAACTCACCTATAATGTGAAGAACTGATGCAGATCTGTGCCACATAAAACAAGCACACGTCAAAATGAAACATTCACTCATTGTGTGAGTCTCAACATTCACACAGGCAATGAAACATCATTCCAACCCGGCAGTTCAGAACGGGTTTATTGAGCAGCTGAAGCCAGCAGATCTTTACATACGTAGCCGATAGTGTGGTTGACTGGCAGAGTGCACGAGTTTATAAAGAATCGACTATTTTCTCAGAAAAGTAGACCAAAAAAAAAGGGCTTATGGGGGACCAACGAGGACAATTTTAACATTAAACGCACAGAATTTAAAAAGCTTTATTTTACAATTACACTCTGTGACAAAATATGCAGCTATGAACAAAACAAAATAGCAAAAACAAAACAACAAGTTCTTTATTACATAAAGGGAATACTTTTTCATAGTTCAGAATGCATTATCGTCCTTTTAGGTTCACTCTATCTTTGTCCAGTGTGCAAACGTGGCCTTGCAAACAGCATCCTTGTAGGTGTCAGACGGAGACAGCTCATAGGAGCTTCCTTTACTTCCTAAGCCTGTGCCCTTTGCTCTTTATGAAGCCTGTGGGGAGACATGAAGGCCATTATTAGGAGAGACAGGCAGGCGGCAACCCCTCGTGTAACGCTGCAAATTCTTCTTTCTCTTTCGGCTTTTCCCATCAGGGGTCGCCACAGCGAATCATCGTTTTCCACCTCACTCTATCATGTGTAACGCTGCTAATTACACGAGGAAAATAGTGAAGGAGGCCTGGATGGACGGCGTGTGTTGACTCACCGCCATGGTAAAAAACTGTTGTTGAGCTTGCAGGCTAGCTGGCATTTGCTTGAATTTCTGTGCTCGTTCGGCACCTGTGCACGAAGCGTAGCTGCTCTTATGCTTGGTCTCATAGTGCCGACAGACATTTTACTCTTTTATCTCGGCAACATCTTCAGTGCAAATCAAACAGACACACTTTCCGTTGATTTCCTTAAAGAAATATTTGTTTCCCCACCGTGTTTGAAATCTTCTACACTCACGTGCTATCTTGCGTTTCTTCGATGCTGCCATTTCTGGTGACTCGTGGTAAATATTCTTCTTTGCTTAATTTTGTTTAGTGGAGAAGCACCTTTCTGTGACCAACTCCATCTAGTGTTGAAACTAAGAAGTGCAAAAGAATTGAGCTCAAGCGCAATATTCAATGGTATTGTGAAAATTTGCTGCGGGCCGTAGTTTGGACACCCCTGCCTTACCTGCTCTGACATGCAGTGTGAGTGGAGGTCAAGTCCGCTCTGCAGAAGCCGTCTCCTGGTGACAATCATGCCTAAAAAACCCACATTAAAACCACAATGTAATAACTGAAGTGTCTCTCTTCTGTATAGATGGAGAACAGAAGGAATGGAAAATCAATAAATTATGCAATTAAGACTCTCTTTACCACTCATTTCTAAATTCATGGGGGTGTAAAGAAAAAAAAAGCTCTGTGTCAGGTGCCTTTGCATCTTCCGTGGTTATCTTAATCTAAACTGCCATAAAAGAAACATAAAGAAATTCTTGCCTCCATGTTGCCTCTGATCTTGGAGAACTTAACAGTCAATATTTGTTTCTGGTGACCTAAAACAGGATGTGCACATAAATCACCAAACATGCTCCTGTCCAAAGAATCAGCCTCTGAGTTCTGTGTCATCATGTTTTGGCCATGCTGCTGTGCAGACCTGAATCAATGTGCTGGGGTGGGCTTAGAGCTGCCGGGCCCCTCAGGTGGAGGGGACAGAAGATGAAAATTACTTTTCCATTAATTCCCACTGTGCTCCGCCTGCAGCCTGTTGTCATGTACTTTGATTCAACTGGGATGTAAACCACAAGCATCTGGCTTCACAGTGATCTTAACTGCCGAAACTTTGCTTCAATTGTTCTTTGGGGATATGATAATTAAAGCACCACCACCACTAGAAGCTTACTGTATTTCACTACCATAGGGTGCCCTGGGTTAAAGGGGGGCACAGTCTCAGTTATGGGTATTTTGTGTATATTAAACACATACAAAAGACGCACCGGCTTTTAGGCGCGGGCACGTTAACACATACGGGTAAAACCTGCATGTGCTAGATGACCCCACCCTTACATTGACCTGTTCTCTCTACCACGACAAAGGTGGATAAAGGTGGAAAGATTTCATGTAATCCATGGACACCAGTGAAGATCACAAATCATTGAAGAAAAAAAGGTTCAGAGCTCTGTCTAGTGGGTCTAGATGACCCAACTCCCAATGTTAAAGTGCCTAGGATAGCACAAGGGCTAGGGTGAAGTGTTCAAACAAACACAATTAAACTAAATTCAAACTATTTAATTATCTAAAAAGAAATAAAAGACTTTTGTTAAAGTTTTCAAAGACTTCATTAGAAGACTCTTTTGTCTTACTAAGACAAGAGAAAAACGAATGGAGCCAGTCTAGCTCGTGCTGGTTTATGGTAGAGCCCTGCGCGGGACTATTTTCTTCATCCCGCTCCCGCCCGCGCCCGCTGAATTTTTGACCAATCCCGCCCGCTCCCGCAACGTATGCGTTACACTCCCGCCCGCTCCCGCAATATGTATGTCCACTCCCGCCCGCACCCGCAAAACTCATAGAATTTAGTCCCCCACAGTAATAGAGATGCATTGATTTTGTATCGTCTCCCGTCCCGCAGGAAAAAAACATGTATTTGTATTGATATTATTACAGAGATTCATGTCTTCCTCCAGCCTCATCTTTTCATGCATTCCTATTATTTATATTTAAGTTGTAATGTGCAACTTAAATATAAATATATTTTCCCAAATCCTGTTCAGTTAAAAGTGTCCGTGTGTCCGCGCACACTTGATGCGCGCAGACAGACCTGAAGCGCTCCTAGTAAGAGGCGGGGCGGGGCGCACCCCCAACAACAGGTTAGATGACAGCGGCCATTGGGCGTCTCTACCTGGTGCCTTCACGGAGCTTCAGTACATAAGACTCCAACAGCCGCTCAGCCTAACGTAGTCCGCTAATATATATTCATGAGATATTCATGCCAGCAGTGATCCCGCTGGGTTTTTTTCTGCCGCCCGCTCCCGCCCGCAGCACAATTCAAACCGCCCAATCCCGCGAGATTCTGGTTGGGTCCCGCGGGACCCGGCGGGACCCGATCCCAATGCACCCCTCTAGTTTACGGCACCTTCTGTCCGTGAAACCAGGGTTCAAATCTGGGCTGCTCCCTATTCCCTTCTCTACTTCTGTCCCGGTCCCAAGCCCGGATATGAGAAGGTTGCGTCAGGAAGGGCATCCGGCGTAAAACAGTGCTAAGTTAACCATGCGACTCATCCTCGAAAGAGTGGTTGATTTGCTGTGGCGCCCCCTGATGGGAAGACAAGAAGACAAGAGAAAAACTAATAAAACTTCAACATGTTCACTTTTTGCGTAGCTACAGAAAACATAGATATAATGTTAGTATTTTCTGTAAATTTTATCAAACATATTGTGATTATATAATATAAAAAAAATTACAGTTACCTTTGCACTAACATTGAAATAAATATAAAATTAGGTTAAAAAAAATTAGGTTGAGGTTAGCTAGAATTGCATGTTAATAAACTTAAGGGAAAAACAATTACCAGGGTGAAATTTTTAATAATTTAGTTAGAAATTATCACTGAAAACTAACTTAACTTTTATTACATCTTTTAGAAAAACTGATGCAACTTTTTTGCAACAATTATCACTAAAATACATGTGAGATTGCAGAGGGACTGTACATCAACACAGACCATGAGTTCCTCCTTTTGTCAATGTTTGGATGCTGGGGTTGCCGCAGGATATTTGTCAAGAATAAAGTGTGCCTTGGCTCAAAAAAGGTTGAAAAACACTGGTTTAGCAGTTGCTTCATAGAAACAACCCCTAAAGGGCAACCAGTTGTTAGTGAGAAAATAATGAATTTATGTGCTAAACTATGCAAAATACATGACTCGTACAGTAATCAGAAATCTTTAACAGCTACATCCCCTAATATACATTTTCTTTAAAAAAAAGAGCTTCTCTGAAATATAAAAACAGGTTGTCTAAGCAGCAAAAAGATGAGGACTGATCATTGGGTCACTAAATTGCTCTCCGTCACTCACAGGCTGCACAGCTGTTGGTTGATTTAGAAGTCCAAATCACACTAAAAACTAACAAAGCTCAAACAGAGCCACACGATGATGGTCCATTTTGGTTCACCAGAAGAAAAGAGTCCAGAGGCTCCTGCTTTTAGGACTGATGCTTGGAGCTGTGTGTTCTCTCAGTAAAGAATAATTTAAGAGAAAACCCCAGCTCTTCAAACCTGTCCTGACTTCCCTGTTGTTAGCTAGCAATAATGATATAGCAGATCATCCCCTAAAACAAACAACTGGTTTATTTAATGCATCAAACATGTACATGTCACTGCTGGTGTAAGCTATTTGAGGTGCTCTTTTCAATATCTATAAATTCATGTGTGTCAAGGTCTGTCGCCTTCTCGCCTAAAGCTCCACTAAATTTCTGGAGTTTTTTTTTTTGTTCTACCACCACATGATTTAGAATCAGAATCAGATTAGAATCAGAATTCTTTATTGTCATTGGATAGATTGGAGTGGTAAGAAGAAAAAAATGATAAAACTTTAAAAACTTTAAATTATCAATAATATAATACAACAATTAAATATAAGTATGAAAGGAAAGAAGAATAAAGTGGAGTGCAATAAAGTACAGCATAATAAGTATGGTGTTTAGAGGTAGGTTAAGAGTCAGTTATTGCATAGAAGTCAGTTATTGCACACATATGTAGTAAACAGTAGTTTAGTCTGACTGTGGAACAGTCAGAGTGGGGTGTGGTTAGTGGAAGTGAGTGTGTTCCATGTGGTAATTGCCTGTGGAAAGAAGCTGTTCCGGAGTCTATTTGTCCTGGATGGACCTGTACTTCCTTCCAGAGGGCAAAGTTGAATGGAGGGAAAGCAGGGTGGGTAGAGTCAGTGATAGTCACTCTGCTGAGGCAGCCTGACTGGTAAAAACTTTAACTCAATTTGAACTTTTTAAACATAAAACAGACAGGAATATTAATCCAGAATAATAAATATATTCTGTCAAAGTGTAACCGGTCGCTTTCTGCGTTGTGCTGGTTAATATATGGTGTGACACAGTGTTACCTCTTGGAGAGAAGTCTCCCTTTATTCTGGTAATAAAACAATACACTGTGTGATCCTGCTCACTCCAGTTCCTCTGACAGGAGGTCACAAGGTATACAAGACGCATGCTAGCTTAAAACCTTATACAGGCTCTGTAACACATTTTACACTCAAATTTTTCTCATACAACGTTTTCTCTCAACAACACACACACACAAACACAACCACGCATAATGGGGCTTAATGACTTAACATAAAAAATATGTAACCTCAAATTAATAAGTAATATTTATTACTGTACTAATGAAAAAAATCAAAGAGTTAAAGTGTAGAAAAAGAGAACGAGAGATAATTGTGTTCTATCACTTTCAAATCGATTTCTGTACATAGCTGTGCCATAAGGAGCCATTTTAAGCAAAGCCGTTACATTTAAACTAGTAAATGCAAAAGCTTACAATCACACACCAATCCACTCTCACACTCACACCTATGGACAATTTAGAGTTGCCAATTAACCTATGAAGCATAAGCTTACAATGGAGGAAGCTGGAGATCCCGTCGAAAACCCACACATGCCACGACTTGAACCGGGGACTTCTTGCTGTGAGGCAAGAGCGCTAACCACTGCGCAACCGTGCAGCCGAAAGAAGACAACAAACCTCACATATCAGTGAATTATCTGAACATCTTGTTTGAATAGAATAAACTGAACTTGAAAATTGAGTTTCTGCACGAAGTGTTGCCAGTTTACTCACCATTTTGTGTGGCATCACTGGAGCAGGCACACTTTTATTGTGACTAGATTCTTTCCACCCACTGCGGGCGAAACCAGCGGAAGATGATGGTTGAGAGCCTCCAGATCCAAAGTCTGTGTTTCCTCGTAGATGTCCTCCACAAGCTCAAAAGACCTAAAATGTTCCAGGTACCAAGATGTGAGCTTTTTGCAAACAAAGAGCACCTCTTCAGTGTCAATTAATATGCCCACAATTTTATAGAATTCTGGCAGTCCACTGTGCAAACAGATGGACAGAACCATGCCCTCTGCATATCGTGGGTCCCATGCACATAAAATGTCTTTGGAAAGTGATACGGTCTTTAAGATGGATATTCTTTTCAAACCACTGTGCGCAAAGTGAATCCAAAGTGAAATTGTTCTGATCTTAGTAGTTTTCCACATGCAACTTTTTGGCTTTTCTGAACAGACTTTACATCAAATCCATATTGCCATCATCTCCTGGTGTTTATGACAGTGTGAGTAAAAACATTTTAAAGTTCTGAATATCATGCATTGTCTTCTTGAAAAAACTGTGCTTGACTCGAATCCTCATTGTCCATAATTCCAATTACAAATAAAGCAACGTATGAGTTGAGGATAACAATTCAGCAAATGGTGCGTTTAGGGTTTAAGATGAAACCAGGAAAAGTGTTCAGAGCAATTTCCTATGGTCAAAGAATTGATCTCCAAGTGAAAGTAATTTTTTTCATCTGTAAACATGACATAACAATCTCAACGATTTCTTTGAGGTCCATTAATATCTCCCATGAAGGTTCAAGGTTCTGGTATGCTATTTCCAATGAAAAGTGGAGAAATCGCAACAGGGTCCAGCTCTTTTCGTGTCCATTGCCACCTATACTGCTCTTTCCCAAACTTGCCTTAGAAATAGGCTTGGGTTTATTAGCCCTGTCTGAGTACTTATAAGGAAATGTAGTTATCTGTCTATTCAAACTGTCCAAAGTGATATACTTTTTTGAAATCAAACTACTCAGACACAAAGATAACTCTACCGGTATCACACCTTCAAAAAAGTCATGCAATATGTCTGGAGGAAAACCAGTGACAGGGTGAAAATATGACAGATGCTTACTTAATATACATTCACTTTTGACACCATTTACATGTGAAACATCACCGTTTTTAAGCTGCACCAAACATGTATTGTGCTGCTCTGTAGTCCGTAGTTGGAAATCTGAAATTGCAACAGATGCTATTTCATTACGATTTGTCAGACAAAACCTACAGAAATTGTTTACACCAAAACTCTCCTGGAAGCCAGCAAGACCATGAGCTCCTAAATTGTCAGCACAAACACAATATGCTGCAGCTTTTACATACTTATCGAGAACGTGAACAAAACCCCCTGTTTGTTCAAGGGCTTTTAAGTCTTTGACTAGTGGATTGAAAAACTTTTCAAAGCCAAAATGTTTAACATCGCATGTCTTTCCAAGTAGGGCTAAGTGAATAGAATGTACTGTGGAACGAAACTTTGAAGGTAAATCTGATCACCCAATAAACCTGCAGTAACCTTATGGATCTTCTTTGATGTACCTAATGGGTTACAGAGTTCAAAATCATCTATATGTTCTGAAAAAGGATTTATTTTGCCTCAAAAAATGCATTATTTTAAAAATAATGACCATCTTTAAAAGACTTGTAATATCCTGGTAAGGACTCATCACTGAAAACAATATTGTGTAGAAACTCAGGTCTATTCAAAAGAAGATTAATAACCTGACTTACAGAAACATAAAACAATGTTTGAACTCATCATAAAACAATCCAGTTGGTTCAATTATGGAGTGTTCTCTAAAGTATTTATTTCATTTATAATGAGCGATGAATAATCTTTCTGATGTTGCAATAATTTTGGATTAGTTTCTGACCTACAATATCGTTTAACTTGCCATCTTCCTCAACTTCAATGTTATGCTTTACAAAGACTTCTTTAAGGACTGCAGATATGTTAATCTTGGAAAATGACAAAATATTGAATTTTTCTATGATTGTCTGTATTGCATGTTGAGACACATGTAACAGGAGACATTGCATACGAAGAAAAAGAGATGCTAAACGATGTTCTACAATTTCAGTTTGTGCTTCCTTTGTACAATTAGTTTCATCTGAATCTGTGCAAGTGATTGTTGAGCAACTGGTCAGTGCAACTGGTCCAGGTTCACTTGTATTTTCATGCTGATCTGTGTTATCAGACAAATGATCAATTACCCTCAGAGATCTCCGAAAATCTCTTATTTTATCATTTTTATGCTTATTTGATGTATGCCCTGTGAAACTGTTAAGACAATTTGTTTCAAAGCTGCAGCCTAAGAAGGGGCAATGCACAACCTCTTTGTTTTTAAGGTGTTGATGCAGATGAATTAATATTTTTACAAATAAAGTCACTATAATCGCATTGTTGCAGCAATTAAATGTTCTCTGTCTTTGGTTGGTCCTGTGTAATCTTGAAAGGTGAGATTTCAAAGCACCAATTGTCTTAAAAGTGCACAAGCAGTCTTCATAGATGCATGGCCAGGTGGTACCTCTGTGATGTAGACGGTAGTGCTTCAGGAGAAATGTTTCGCTGGCATGGGTAAAGTTACAGTATTTACACTGCATTCATTTCAATCTAAAAGACACAAATAACAGTGGAAATTAGGAAATTGGAGGATACAAATTTCAAACGTGTTCATTAAAACAATGAGGTGTCAAACTCATTTTGGTTCTAGGGTTTTTCGGATTTAACAACTTAAAAAAAAGTCTGATCTGTGGGCCGGAACAGTAACATAAAAGCAAAATAACCTATGGTCATCTTGTCATCTATAGCTTTATTGTTGTTTTCTTATTGCAACGTAAAAGCGATGAGGCTCACGGGGAACCGAACTGCATTTTACGAACTGTTAGGTTTCACTTCTGGCACGCGCACATATATGCTACTTCACCCCTTTTGACTTTCCTTGGCTCCCCCTAGTGGCGGAATTGCGCATTTAGGTTATTTAAAAAAAATCATAACTTGCAACAGAAATGGACTAGATATGTTTTTTTTTTTTAAATAAAACATCCTGTTCATGAGTGGGCCGGATTAAGCTATCTAGGATATACAGCAATATGTTTGACACCTGATATTTTTTTTAAAAACATTTTCATATAGATCATTTTTAACTGAATGTAGCATACTATGGTTAGCCAAATTTGATCAAATGTACAATAATGCCTCGGTGATATCTTCACTTTAACAACAACAACAACTTCAAAAAATATATTAACCACGATTATAAGCACGCACAGCATGCTACCGACTGGAGCATTCTGTGGTTAGCTACATTCGGTAGCATGCCGTGGTTAGCTATGATTTTATCTATTATTATACTGCCTCGGTGATATCTTCACTTTAACAACAACAACTTTAAAATAAGAGGAAAAAAACACTAACCGCGGTTTTAGGTACGCTAACAACAGCATGCTACCGAATGTAGTAGCATGTTGTTAGCTACATTCGGTAGCATTCTATGGTTAGCCATGATTTTATCAAATTTACAATGTTCTGCTTCGGTTATATATTCAGTTTAATAACAACAACAAAAGGAAAAAAGGTTTAAGTTGAACCTGAGACCTTATCGCTGCTGAAGACTCAGAATCTGCCGCTGCCGCTGCCTTGCCGATCCCTTGGAATCTGCCATGCCCAACGCGATGTCGCGTCCTCTGCTGGCGGTGTATGACCTGGAACGTGTCGGTGTCCAGGCCTACTTGTTGCTCGTGGCAAACCTTCGTCTGTCGAAGATTAGCTTTAAAACTATTATTCAGTCCTAAGGGGGGAAGTGAGATGACACAAGGTTGAAGTCTCCCTAGAAACTGTATATAGTACATTTATTTATTATCTGTCTAACTAGCTCTTGTCGCCAGCAAATTAGCCAGCATTAGCACTGTTCGTTATCATTTTATTTTCTAACATTTCGTGCAAAATCATGGAAACAAAATTATTATTATGGGTACTAATATTTATGATTTAAACTTACGAACGTAGTAAGCAGTCGGGGGAAATTTTCATTATAACAGAGAACATGCAAACATGCTAGCTTTACTTAAATTTAATATTCATAAATATGAATCATAAAGTTAACAATTGTATGTGTCTCGGTTCGTTCGTAAACTAACAAACACATATATATATATATATTATTGATTATAATACATATGTTATAAATAAGAGTTAAAACTTACCTGTAGACCCTTCTTGATAAACCGCTCACTCGGTCGACACTCATGCCAACTCCAAAAGTTGGCATTCCCGCGTTTCACAATTAAAAAAAGAAGAGTCTACAGAACTTTCTCACACTGTACTGAACTGCAACTTAGATATACAAGTGCAGACAACTCAATAAATAACGTTGAAGTGTACAACTACCTTAACTTGCTGACCTAACTTAAATAGTTGCATTTGATTAGTAGAACTTAGATTATGACGTTATTACAATTTGAGAGATTTTGTTAGGTCAAAAAATTTAAGTTGGTTTTATTACAGTGTAGACATGTCCGAATCTGCTACCCCTGCCCCATGCAAAGCACAAACCCAGATATTCGAAAACGACACTCACATAAGTTAGCAGACAGTCATATCTGTCTGTTTATTTTGAACACCCCTGCACCAGCAAACTAAAACAGCATTAACCTCGCTCTGCTCACAGCTCCCTCACTTATGGTGGGCGATTTAACACACCTGTAATTCCCATCTTCCCATCAGTCTTAAAAGCTGAAGGCGAGGCTAGCCCCAGACTTTGCCAATATATTGATTTATACATGAGCAGTGCTGCTTTGGAGCATTCCTGCTAAATGATATTTACCCTTCCAATCATTTTTTTACATTCTCGCCACTGATAGTGATCTTTGTGTCTTTTGTGAAATGATGTAGAGATCAGAACATCTTTTCTTTTGAATGTTTGCCGTAAAAAAAGTTTTGGTCTTCTTTTCATAATTGGCCAAACCACAACATCATCAGTAACCCTTGTTACTGTCACTCAATAAAATTCTATTACAATTAATTGACAAAAATCTGGACTTCTGATTAATGCACTGATTGGAATTTTAAAGTATTTTATTCATACTTGTAAATTCCCTAGCGTGAAACCTCACATTAATGGATCACCAACCATTCAACCTAATCTCAAAATTTTTACATTATTTGAATCATAAGAATGTCCAGAAATTGTGTAATTTATTTGATGTATTTAAAATTTTGTAAAAGACCCTTATTTTTATTGATATATTTGTTTTTTTTTTGTCTACCTTTATCTCAGAATCAGATTTGTTGTCATTGACAGCCGGTGCTGTTTGTTGAATATTTGCTTCAATTAGAAAAAAAAAACTTTTTTGGGTGCATTCCCATCGGGCGCCACAAGGGGTGCTCGCGGGCGCACTGGTTGAGAGGTAGAAGGTTACCAGCAGCTCCTGGCTTACATTGTTCTTCCTGAGTCTTCTCAGGAAGTGCAGGCGCTACAGCTCTCCTGATGACAATCATGGGCTGTGTCCACCACTTCAACTCCCTTAACTACTAAACTCCTGAGCATATGCACTATATAGTTCTCATAGTTCTGAATTTTCAAAAGCACCTCGACACCGCGTTCACTAGTTTTCTCTTTCGGTGTTTTCAAATGGCTTTAGCATCGGTAAAAACAAGTATGACAATGCCACCACCTGGTCTTGGAGGGAACTACTTTATTTAATCATGAGAATGACACCCATTTGTCAAATTAAAAATATAATAAATATGAACATTTTATGAAGACTATTTATGAATCTGCACATTGGTAGTGATTTTATGTATTTGTTGATAAATAAACCCCCATGTTATTACTCCATGGCAATATTTATTTTTGTGCCGCTGAACGATTTACGGGCTCTTGAGAGGAGGCACTCTCACTCCCATCCGGCACGAGCTTGACTGAAAACAAACAGGCTATCTGTCTCCATCCACATATGGATCAGATTTTCCTTATCCTCGCTCTGTCCCTTGCCATATGATATAAAACATATTTTAAAAATGTTAATAACTTATGACTACGGAAGAACTCACTGCTTTTTGATGTACTATCAAACAGCTTGTTTTAGCCTTCAATGCTAATTGCCATTAGCTTTAGCATTACCTAAATTCTGATGAGCTTCAAAACAGGTTGTCGATTGAGGAATATAACATATTAAACACATCATTCAATTTATTGGCAAATATATTTTACAACATATAATAAAGGATACTAAAATATACTTACATTTTTTGGAAGTCCTTTCTAGCTAAACCCGCCATCTTAGAATAATTCAACCCAGTGTATTAGGGGTCACATGTAATGCATTCTGGTATGAACGCAGTGCATTCTGGGCATGATCACGTATCGAGGTGAGCACGATCTCACACTGGTTTTTCGTAGAGAATTCTGGGAAATTTCTAGTGCAGATGATTTTTGAACTGTAGATTCGGACAGCACTACAAAATGTAGAGAATGGCTCAGTGCAGTGTGGAGAGTGATGGATCTGGCAAACTCCGTCGATCTGTTCCCTTTGTAAGCTAACTGAGAGGGCCGAAGTTGATGAAGGCAGTCTTGATGTCGAGGAGCAGCGCCGTCGCAGACACTTTGGTGATACAGAAGATTATGGAGGATATTTCGCCACCACGCGGAACACAAAACTTTCTAAGTTTTTACTAAAAAATTTTTTTGTTTTCAAAAACGTTTTATGCTGGCAAAACACTTTTCAAGGTGTTGTTTCCTTCAAATCTCGCTTTTTGTCTTCTTTGACTTTGTTGACTACTTGAGCTTTAATTTAGCGTGACATGACTGCTAATGATACCAAAAATAAATTTAGACCAATTGACGTGACTAATATTGGTCTTACAGCAACCGCTGATCCGAGACCGGGCTGAGAACGGCCAGAGCTAGACGGGCGAGAGATGAACCTGCAATCAGAGTAAGTTCTAATAGAAGCGCAGGTCCTGGGAACAGAATGTAGAGACAAAGCAGTTTAGTCGAGAAGGCAGAGACAGGCGAGGGCAAGAATCAAAACAGAGTTCAGGAGATACCATAGAGTACAACAAACTAGCGTCGGTTACAGGTCCGTGGTCTCCTTAAGAGGCTGCTGGCTGACGAGGATGAGGATGCGCCTCCTCTGGAGGCTGGAGGCATCAGGTGGAGCTGATGAGGAGGGTTTGCCGGAGGCACCGTGACAAAAAACCTTAAATAAACTGTTTTATAGGATTCGTAAATATTTAAGAATATAAATTGAAATGATTAAGGGAGATGTTTCGGGTGTGTGTTTCTGAAGAAAAGATTTTGGAAACGAGGCCAAATTAGTGTTTATAAATTACAAATGTGTGTAGGGGTGTTTTGAAGTTAACCCTCAGTTATCCTATGAGATCCCAATTTACATTGACGTGACAACTGTATTTTTACATGTACGCAAAAGCCCTTATGACAAGTATAAACCTATTAGGCAGTAATTTGTCAACCATCTCTTTAAAAACAATTAGCTATATTTATATTGAATTCTTTATAATCTTAAAACCTAAGCCACTGTATAAGGCAGAAAGGACTGCTTCAAACTTTTGAATGGGGCTATTTTAAGGCGGTTTCAAAGTTTAAATAAATTCAATTAACATGCAACATATAAAAATGTTTTTCTCTTTTATTTTGAAAAATCCAATGTCTTTCAGTTTCTCCTCTAATGACGTTACATTAACATTGACAAAGGTGGATAAAGGTGAAGAGGATTTCATGTAATCCATGGACACCAGTGAAGATCACAAATCATTGAAGAAAAAGGTCTGGGGAGCCTTGTCTAGTGCAGGGAGGCGCAAATAAGTTTCAGACTAAGAGCCAATTTTTTTCACTGTGAGAGTCAGCACACACCACACTGATCTACCAAGACGCATACACACAACATGCAATAAAAGCCATATTATTTTCCCCATAACACACTCCTCTCTCCAACACAACAAGTATTGTAATTTGTGTTTATTTCAAGGAAAGTGTCCACCCCACGTAGAGTTATATCACTAGAAGAGGCCCGCCAGGAAGCTCACGACGGTATGAACGCCGCTTAGAGGTAGACGGATGCTGTAGGTATCATGAGACCCAGCGGTAGACGGTGCTGAGTCGACTTGGCGGCGCTGCGAAGCATTTGAACAAACATTTTCGATCTTTTGTTTCATTTTCCGCCATATTAAAAATATTCAAACCAATATAACCTGTTATATTGCTTCTGTCAGCCTGGAGGACCTGGAGAAATTCATCGCATTTCCAGTGCTACAATACCTGGCGCGCTATGGTGAAACCCAAACCGCCACCACCACCCCCTCCCTCTGCCGTACGCCTGGAGGACTCTCCCCTGGCTGCGCCCTTCCAGGCAGCGGCAAGTGAGCGATATCCTGACTCTCCGGGATTGATAAAAGTTTCCAGCTGATTGTCAGCCAATCTGCTGGAGATCTCCAGAGAATTTCTCAAGGTCTGCGGAGCCCTGGAATTGCAGCCAGCAGCAGGTGCGAGCTCGTAGAGGAGAACCAGGCCTCAGACAGACCGGCCAAGACTTGAGTAGCACACCGCCGTTTCTCCGAGAAACCACCAATCAAGGAAACCTCCTGACTCAGGCCCAGGAGAAGGAGGGACACCTAGTGATCTCCGGGGTTCCAGAGGAGGCAGGAGAAGACCCCGAGGCCACGGCGAAGTCTCAAAGACCACCTGAAGCTCCCCAAGGGAGGAAGTCCAGAAGATTCCCCCTTTCACAGGGTTCACCGGCTGGGAGGAAAAGGCCGACAATCCCAGCCCGCCCCTATTGCTAAGTAAATTTGAAACATTATAAACAAAAGGAGCAGGTGTAAAAGCAGAGGCGAGAGCTGAAAGACACACATTACAGCGTGAATGATCAGTTTCAGGTGAGATCTCCGCCAAGGAAAATCTCTTCCCGCTGAGGAGGAAGCACCTGTCTGCTGGAGCTCGTGGGCGGTGGTTGTCAAGTGATAAACTTCGTGACAACCAAAGCAGTTCTGGGACCCAGAGGTAACACCCTGGCTGTGCTGAAGGCTTAGGAGGCGAGACTGACATCTGGCGCCGCCCATAAGAAACCAAGAACTTATTTAACTGAATAGGAAATAATCGGATCATCAATAATCCACACCTCTCAGGAAAGTGTTTTTCTCTCACATTCATGTTTTTACATAAGGGTTGTTTCATGAAAGCAGTTTTTGTTCTTTCTTCTTCCTCTTCTTTCTCTTTGCCCCCTTCCCATCTCCCTCATATGTGAAACAGGTAAAGTCAACGCAACCACGGTGAGTATGTATTTATGCACGAACGGGCTACATACCATGCCGCCAAGACATTAGCGCCAAGATAAGAGCATGCACACGCATCCCGCACACACACGCGATAAACCGCAAAACCTCTACTTAGGCTCACACAGGACGACGAACATGCAGTCACAGCCAAGACATGTTCACCCCCCAACGCACAGCGCGCAGGTCAGTGTAGCAGGTACGCAAGACGCATACCGGATGGGTACACGCGACACGGGCGGCACGCCGCACACGGACGGCACACGCGACTATTTAGCCCCAGACCTCCCGGTTAGAACAGCTATGAACAGTCTTAACATCGTTAGCTGGAATGTGCGTGACTTGCTCTGACCAAAGAGATTGAAAGCGCAATCAATTAAATATCTAAAGCAGATATAGCTTTGCTGCAGGAGCATCCATTTATCTTTATCAGCTGGTCATCTCCCCAAAGGTTCCCAGTATCCAGTTATGTATTCCTGCCAGTTTCAACTCCAAACAAAGAGGGGTTGCAGTTTTGATTAATAAAAATGTTACATTTACTCATAAGGATACAGTTACTGATCCAGAAGGCAGATTTGTAATCACTAATATATCCATTCAGAATAAGGACTTTTGTATAGCCCTAATGTTGACGACTCTTCCTTCTCTCACAGATTCTTCACTTCACTCTCAGTTCACTCTGACTCCACAATGTTTATAGGAAGGGACGCCAACCTTGTTTTTTGGGACCCCAGAGCTTGACAGACTCCAGCACAGCAGCAAAACCAGCGTACATGGCAATCTGCAAGTATTCTAAAGCAGTACATGAATGATTTAGCCTCATGTACGCTAAGACGGCAATACCTTTTTCTCCAGTTCATCATTCACACTCTCAAGTAGATTATTTATTAGTCAGTAACTCTTTTGAAAGAAATTAAGTTCCAAAGATTCATCCAATTATTATCAGTGACCATGCACCAAAGTTTCTGTTACTATTTCAAGGAAGTACCACACCTCAGGTTCAACCTGGAGGTTTAATACGCTCTCTGTTAAAGATTCAGGAATTTATTGAATTCTTTAAAAGAGTGGAACCTTCTAGAATTCAACAACAATACTTGAAATATCACCAAGTATTCTTGGGAAACAGCAAAGCAGTCAGAGAGGGAAAATCATCTTGACCAACGCATAAAAACGCAAAGAGAAAGCAGATTATTTAGAATTAGAAAAATAAAATCAAAACTCTGGAGACTGCTTTTTATTGCTTCTGCCCAGGAAACACATACTGGGCTTACCTGAAAAATTTAAAGCTGCAGTTTGGGTTTATTGATCATCAATAAACAAACACAATTCCAGATACAAAGGCTTCTTTACCTGGAAAGATATGAAAACTCAAATAAATCTAAGTAAATCTCTAGCTAATCAGCTTAAATTAATAAAAGAAAATCAACAATCACTTCTATTATGGACCAAACAGGGAATGCTTCACCCATGACCCGGTAAAATTAATAACAAGGCGAAGACTTTTTATCAAAACTTATACACCCACAGATCAATCCATCAGAACAAAGCATCAACTCATTTCTTAACAACAATATAAACCTGCCCAAGTTAAACTAAGATCAATCACAAATTTAGACTTCACAGTTCGAGTTTGAAGCTCGTTACTTATGCCTAACAGCAAAGCACCAGGACCCTACTTATTTTCCTGCAGAGTTTTGGCATGAATTCTTGGGAACACTGGCACCAACGCTTTATAAAACGGTAAAATTTATTAATGAAAGCCAATCTCTACCACCTAACATGAACTCTGCCAACATTATCCTTCTTCTAAAACCAGACAAAGACCCCACGAGTCCTTCCAAGCTATCGCCCCATTTCTTTTAATTAATGCAGATGTAAAATTATCTGCAAAGCACTAGCACAGAGAATAGAAAAGTCACTCACATAATTCACTTTGATCAAACTGATCTATCAAAGGCAGACACTGCATGACAATATCCGGCGAGACTCAAGTAACATAATAGACTTTGCCACCATCAAAACCAGGAAATGACTATACTATCACTGATGCTGAAAAGCCTTTGATAGAGTAAATTGGAAGTTCCTCATTGTTCTCCATAAGTTTGGGTTTATAATCATCAATTGGATCAAAATATTATATCACAACCCCCAATGCATCAGTTAGAATCCAATAAACAGACTTCCAACAGGTTTTTTCTGGAAGAGGAACTAGGACAGGGTTGCCTCACCTCTCTTTTTGCAATATTTATCGAGCCTCTAGCTGCAGCAAATAAGACAGAATGAGTATTAGCGAATTAAAACCAAACACAGCCATCATAAAATTAGTCTATAAGGCAGATGACATATTACTGTTTTTAAGTAATATACATTCTGTAAATGAAACGCAACAATCAATCATTAATGAATTCTTCTATATCAGACTATTCCATTAATTGGAATAAATCTGTTTTATTACCACTGAACAGTAATGCGGAGCACGGACTGGACAATACCAGTTAAATCAGGCAATATAAAATATCTAGGTATTTGTTTTTTCCCCCAAAATATCAGAACTGGTAGCTTAAACTACACCCCATTACTGAAAAACATACAGGACGATCTAACACGCTGGACCAACCTGCCTCTGTCCCTTATGGGCAAGGTAGCCACGGTAAAAATGAAAATCTTACCCAAAGTTAACTATCTATTCTCAATGATTCCCACACAACCGCCATTAAAATGGTTCAAAACATTAGACTCATCCATATCAAGCTTTCTATGGAACAATAAACCTGCAAGAATTAGGGCAAGGCAAGGCATATAAGTTTATTTGTATAGCACAATTGCATAATAAAAGTAATTCAAGGTGCTTCACAAAAACAGAAAATGCATTAAAATCACAATACACATCATAGAATAACATAAAATTTACTTTAAAGGAAAGGAAAAAAAGATTTAAAAAGAAAGGACTTGAAAGAAAGTGCAGATAGGACCTTTCAGTCATATACATGGCTAAACAGAAATGTTTTAAGTCTAGATTTGAACATGAACACAGAAGAGGCCTGTCTTAAGTTCAGGGAGGCTGTTCCAGATTTTAGCTGCAGAATATTGAAAACGCTGATTCCCTTGTTTTAGTTCTGACTCTGGGAATCAACAGGAGGCCGCCCTGAGGCCCTCAGGAGCACGAGATGGTCTATATGGCACTAACATGTCAACAGAGATGTACTTTGCGTGGCCAAGGAGAGACTTGTACACAAGCAGAGCTGCTTTGAAGTCTATTCTTTGAGGTACAGGGAGCTAGTGCAGAGACCTGAGCACAGGACTAATGTGACTTCATAATTTCCTGGTCTCTGGTCAGGACTCCAGCAGCAGCATTCTGGATGTATTCTCGAAGCTGTTTTACAGGCCTGTTTGGAGAGGCCAGAGCAGGCCGTTACAGTAGTCTAACCTGGAGACAAATGCATATAAGTATCTCCAGGTCTCAGCTGAGATTATAAGCTTGATTTTGGCAATGTTTTTTCAGGTAGTAAAAATGTCGCTGATGTTACTGACTTGATATGGTTAAAGTTCAGGTCAGAGTCCATGATTACCCCTAGATTGACTCTGATTTGAGGGTTTAAGAGACAGAGAATGAAGGAAGCAAGGACAATTTCTTGTTTCAGGCCACTACAATAACTTCGGGTCTTGTCTGAGTTTAGCTGGAGAAGTTTGTTCTGCATCCACGCTGGATCTGTTGGAGGTAGTGGTTGAGTGAATCCACCGGCCCATATTCACCTGTTGTCAGTGACACATAGATCTGAGTATCATCTGTATAGTTGTGACAAGATATGTTATTACTAAGCAAGATAATCCGTCTTAGTGGCAAGCAGAGGCTGAACAGAAGGTCCCAGGATTCCATCCCTGGGCACACACCACACCAAGCCCATGTAGTCTGGAGACACAACTCCCACTCCCTCAACAAAAATATTTCCTGTCTTGTGATAAGACTGAGCCAACTAGGGCAGATCCAGAGATGCCAAACCCAGTCTTGAGTTCAGTGCAAAAGGATCCATGATCAACAGTATCAAAGTAAAGGCCAGATCTAGCAGGATTAAGACAGAGACTTTTTCCATCATCAGTGTTCAGGCGGATGTCATTGGTTACCTTGATAAGAGCAGTTTCTGTGCTATGATGGGGGCTAAAACCTGACTGGAAAACATCAAACGAATTGTTTAATAAGAGAAAGTCAGTGAGCTGTTGGTAGACAACTTTTTCAAGGACTTTCCTAAAATGGCAGATTAGAGATAGGTCTGTAATGTTCAGTACAGGGATCAAGACCGCTTTTTTCTTTCAGGAGGGGTTTAATGACTGCAGTTTTTCCTGAAATATTCCAGATTGAAGAGACATGTTAATTATTTGAGTAATTGATGGCAACACACACTGTCTAAGACAGACTTTAGAAATCTAGTGGGTAATACATCAAGGCAAAGATGTAGACGAAGCTCAGACGGGTGATGGTCTCTTTGGACAATTCTTAATAGTGACAGGTACAAAGGAGTCAGCTTAGGAGTGAGTAGTGGTCGTTGGAGTTGAAGTTATATGTGTTGAGTTGATGGCATTTTAATGCCCTGAACCTTGTCATTGAAAAATACAGCAAACTCATTACATTTAGGGTAAAATAAACCCAGTTCTATTGGTAGCTGGGTTGAGGGTTAGTTAATCTGTTAACTGTTGTGAACAGGATAATGCAGAGTTGTTGCTGCAACTTCCAATTATTTCAGAGAAGTACCTTTCCCTTGTTCTGCATATAAGATCTGGTTGTGTTGCATAACCTCTTTTGTTATATTCCATAATGAACCTGAGTTTTGACTTGCGCCCACTTTCGGCCGGCTCATGCACTGCTGTTTTGTGCCTGACTAGATCATCATTCCTCCAGGGAGCTGTCTATGTTTTCTCAATTTAACTTTCATAGGGGCAATGGCATCCAGAACATTCAAGATGCTAGAAGTAACAGAATTCAGCATTTCATCAACATTGGAACCAGAGGCGTTTTCAGGGTTTATCATTTCTACAAACTGTGCCCTAGTGCTCTCATTTATCTGTCTCCTTTGGACAACTGCAGGGCCAGGCGGTGGTTTGGGAGCAACAAATGATCAGAGAGGGCGACATCAACCACACTGACATTGTAAATAATAACCCCCCTTGTGATGTATAGGTCCAGAGTGTGCTCCTCTGTTGTGGGTGGGGGAAGTGCAGCCACATGCTGAATTAGACCAAAGGCTCTCTCAAGGACAAGATTGAGCTCTTTTGCATTTCTGTCATTGACATTATCAACATGAACATTAAAATCACCTGTAATGACTAGACCATCAAAGTTCAGCACAACTGGAGAGCATTTCTTAGTGAAATCCTCATCAATAAAAACTTTGGCTGTGCTGAGGAGGTTTGTACATGACTATGCAGAGTAAGGGAGGAGTTTGTTTTAGCCCCACCTAAAGGACACATACTCAAAGATGAAAACACACCCAAATGATAGTCTGGATAGTTTGACATAACCTTTCCTAGACACTGGGGGGCCCGCTTTCATCCTAGCTCCGGGGGAATAGCACTCTAGAGGCGCCAAGAGAGAGGTTGAGTTGAGGGTAGTTGGGTGATGGACCGGGAGGAGTGGGAGCTGGACGGGATTTGGCTGAACGACGGAGGGGGCGTTTTGGAGGGGGTTTGGATGAAGGCCGTGTTGGAGGGACTTTGGGTGAAGGATGAGGAGGGGGCGCTTGGAGGCAGGGAGAGCCCTGTGTGGTGTGAGGCTCATAGGTGTTAGGGGAGCCATCTTAATTCCTGACTTAATGAGGCTATCAAAATGGCTAGGTAGGGCCATGGGTGAAAGTGGGGGACAAAAGGAAAGCAAGATTCTCACTGGGAGCAGATGTAGCAGGAGCGCCCACAGCTGGTCAGATGGTGGAATTTCTGGGGCCAAATCTGGTGGTTGTTGTTGGGGGTTCCGTCAGCTGTCCTTAGCTGGCGTGTAGTTGTTGTGGTGCTGGCGCAGGTGAGTCCTTAGGATGGAGGTGGTTGCTGTAATGCCAGGAGCTGAGTCCTTAGATGGAGGTGGTTGTGGTGCTGGTGCTGCCGGATCCAAGCTCCTTTTGACCGTGGTGGTGGTGGAGGTAGTTGTTGCTGCCGCGGTCAGGGTTCCTGGGACACTGGCTCGTTCTTCCTACTGCCTTTTTCAGGCCTTTGGCCTTATGTGCCCCCGAGCCGTGAGAGCAGTGTTCTTCACTAACTCTCTTGCTCCACCTCTGTTCAGGTGTGGGCCTTTCCCATGAATAGGTCCTTTCGCTTCCAGAATGTATTGAAGTTCTCAATGTAATGCAATCCTCTGGAAGCACACTCTCTGGAGAGCCAATTGTTCAGCTTGGAAGCAGACGGTTAGCCTTGAGGACACCCCATCGACAAGTAGGAAGAGGTCCACTGATGAATGCTTCTAACCTCTACTTGTCAACTTTAAAAATAACTTCATGAAGTCCTTTTTCAAACTGCTCGACTGTTCCTTTTCTGATATCGACAGCACCTACATGGATGATTATTCGTTTAACTCCTTGGTACAAGACTTAGATAAGAGTCCCAATCACTGGAACAGTAGAACTTAAAGCAATATAAGTTTGCATTCTTCTGTGGTTGACTCCACTGATAGCGCCTATCTCCGGGGTTGTTAAGCATATCTCTGACCTTGGACGCTTAAGTACAGATTTTCTTTCTGCCTGTGCTTTGTTGCCAACATTATGACTCCTATTCTGTGGTCCAATTTCACTGTGTTCTTCAATATCACATTGTGTTAGGGGTGGGGTAAATCTGTTTGTGAGCTTTATTTTGATGTGTTCTGTCATCTTTACGCTTTTGGCTTAACACAGAGTTCCTCCACATAAAGTTTTGGAAAGGACACAACATCACTCAGGTCTATGTCACTGTTATTTTTCTGCTTTGTGGTAAGAGTAGGCTTCTTACCAATTCGATGTTACTGGAAGGGTCTTGTAGTCCATTTTCAGTTTCCAAAGTAAATATCCTTGTTTGTAGCTCTTTATTTTTTGTTGGTAGATCCCACAGCTGCCTACCAGGGGAGTTTGTTTTTCTTCCTTCCCGACATGCCGCCAGTTTGTCAAAAAATATTGATTTGTATAGGTGGAAGTCACAAAAAAGGATGACCAGTCTGATATTCCAGGATGTGTGAAGAAGTAAAATGATTAAAATGATTAATTAAATGATTAAAGCAAATAAAGCAGGAAGCAGCAGGGAGCAGGGAAAGGCTTGTTTTTTTTTTGCTTGATTTAAAAGTCTGTATCTCAAAAATCTGCAAAAAGATGTGGAGGATTAGAATTTACCAAACTTCCACAATTACTTTCTTGCAAATAGATTACAATACATCTTAAAATGGTTAAAGAATAATCCAGAAACCAACTCATGGTTAGACATCTTTCTAGAACAGGCGTTATGTGGAAAGATTCAACTGTCAGATCTTCCATTTATCAGCCAAATAGTTAAAAAGACAGGATTGTTTCAAAGTACTAATATAAATGCCACTTTAACAGCCTGGTGGGAATTTCTCAAATATCAAAAAATCATTAATTCAACTGCAGCAAAAATGACACCCATCTGGAACAACAACCCAGACATCTCATAAACAAAAAGATTATCCACTTCCCAGCTTGGCAAGCAGGGGGCATAAAACAACTAGAGCACATAATTATTGATAGAAGATTCATAACTCCCCAGGAACTTCAAGACAAACAGGGTGAGGGGACGTCCCCTCCTATTATCACCCCCTACCCCCCCTCTCTCTATCGTCCCTCTCTTCTTCCCCTCTTTCCTTTTCCGTCCGGTCCACACCAAAGATTTTCAGACATGATTGAAATTAATAAAGTTTGGCCTCACCATGTGGGCAGGGTTTATCCAGACATACCTTTGGTTTGTCTGAAGATTAATAACCTCTTGTTAAAGTAAAATCTGTCCAACACAAGAGGCCTCAGTTTCTCATCTGTCTGCCCAGCTGTTGGACAGGACAAGTAAAAAAAAAAAAAGAAGCCTGGCCGACAGTGTCGAAGGGCGACGCCATCTTGGTGAGGTCGACGACGCCCACATGAAAATGATTTCTATTGCTTTTAGTGGTGTCTAAGTAGCTTTTATAAAATTATATATATTTTACATGTATATATATATTTATATCGTGATATAAATATATTATTATTATATTTATAATATATATAGAGATACATCATTTGTTGTTAATAAAGAAGAGAAACAGTCAGCCTTAAAAGCTCAAACTTTAATGAAAATGCATTCTTGCAAGATTAGCCATTCGGGGTGAGTCCCATCTCTTAGCAGCTGGTTCATTTGTGCTGCCAGGCATTCATGGAGTGCAGAGTTTCTTTAGCCAGTAGACATTAAACATGTAATAATAATAATATTGGATTGGATTTATCGGCCCTCTTCCAGACGCTCAAAGCGTTTACAATGTGTCCACCGTTCATTCACTCTTCATTGAGGTGATGGTAGAGGCGTGGCGCAAACACATTCCCTCTGACCATGCACATTGATGCTGGTAGGCAGTAGTGTTAAGGGTCTTGTCTATGGGCCCTCACTGGGTGGTGTTAACTGCACACCAATTCAATTGCTTGTGTAGCCCGAATGAGGATACTTCTAAGTTATGCTTTTCATTGAGAGTTCTTGTTTAGGCTAGCGTCTACAATATCTTGGTTCGTCTCAGGGAGGGAGGTGAAGAGCTCAAACAACACACAACAAATGGCTACGGTGCAGGAAGTGCAAATTTATGTAGTTATTCCCCAAATATATTTACAGTATGTACAGTACAAGGCTATTTACAGGGCTTGAAAGAGATCATGAGTTCATGGGTTCTATAACAGCTGATTGTTGAAACACCAAGATGTTAATCCAGGTTCTATTGTCCAGGTAAACAGACACTCTGTGCCTTTGATGAAGGCAATGTGAAGTGGGAAGAGGACAGGGCTGCTGCACCCCTTACCGCACTGGTTCTAGGAAATTTCCAGGCAGCTCGCCATCGAAGGACAAGAAAATGGAGATGGAAATAGGGATGGAATGGGGATGGAACCTGGCCTGTATGGGACAGGATCAAAATAATCATGCGTCATGTTCACAAAGATAGATTCAACATTCAATTGTCCGGTTTCAATAATCCAATAACTTAAGTACATGTACGATTCAAAAAGAACAATTCAGAGTACTCGAAAATTCATAATTGATCAATAAATGCTGCGCCATAACACTAATTGCAGTGCATTTGTTATTCGGATAATGTTTAAAACATCTCAATATAAAATGCAGAGTTTACAATTTCAGCTTAGTCACAAATAAATACAAAACAACATGGGTTAGCTCTGTTAGCTCGGAGGCTAGCGCTAGCATGCTAGCTCCGAAAACGTAAACAAGGTCTCAAACTTACCAGGTCCCTCTTAAATCCGACAAATCCCGGTAACATAAATAACTGGCACACAGACAGACGTTCCTGGAAGTTGAAACCATATCAGTCGTAACAATGAGAAGTCGAAGTACGGTCTAGTATGGCATGACTAGCGTACCTGGTAGCAGCAGCTCTGAGTAGCCTCCCACGGCCGTCTGTGCTGCGCCATTTTTAAGAGGCACCGCGGTCACGTGGGAAGTACCGGGAGCATGCGCATGTCTCGCGATAACTCGTACGCATTTGGGCAGGACGAACAGAAGGAGGAGATCACACGGGTTACACCCCTTCCCCCCTCAGTTCATGCAGGTCCCGTTGCATGGGATCTCAGAATTTGGCCCTGCGGGGGCCACAACATGACTGAGAGCCTCTGTGTATACGTTTGACAGGCTGTGAAATAAATTTTGTACCACCGAAACGAGCGGATTGCCCAATGAAGTGTACGCTAGACGGCTCGGCGGCTGACGTTGACGAGCGGAGCGACGGGGCGCCAAATCAGTTTCTGCCACAACGGAGACACTAGGTTCTTTAGGCAAAACAACAGGACTCACGGAGGGCTCAGATTGGACAGCCAAGGGATCTGCAACTTCGGGTACCTGGGACAGCACTTCCTCAGGTATGCCCTCTTCCACAGGCACCTCCACGGCCTCAGGCATGCTTGAGTCAAGGGGGATTTCCCCCCCAGGCACATCAGCAGCGGCTCCCTCTGTCCCAGACATAGATGGAGTGGAACCAAGGTCATTCAGTACGTATTTCCCAGAGTTGGAACAGTGAGCCAGGGGGCCGGGTTCTGGAAGGAAAGTGTCACTGTCCTTCTCCTCTGCGGCAACGATCCAAGGTTGTGGCTTGAGATCTCTTCCTCCCTCAACTGTGAACACGGCTGGAAACCAGACACGACTTTCTGGCGCTAAGTCAGCATCCTCATCCTCCTCCTCTAGAATATCAGCTGAGTCAGAGAGCTTACGAGTCAGACTTGGAGTTCTCGGCCGCTGGACAGGTGCTGCAGCAGGCAGGTTGTTAGGACAGGCCGGCAGGAACCCACAAGGAAGCAGGAGGTCCCGATGCAAGGTGCGGCTTGGGCCATCATGGTTTTCAGGTTGCACAGTGTAGACAGGCAACTCACCAGCACGCTTAATGACCTTTTAGACACCTTGCTCCCATTTGTCCTGCAGCTTGTGCTTTCCTCGCAGACGGACATTGCGAACAAGGACACGATCTCCAATGTTCAGGCTTGATGGAACTATCCTCTTGTCGAAGCGGGCTTTGTTCTTTGCTGCACACTTGAGGGCCTGTTCGGAGGCGAGTTTGTAGCTCTCTTCCAGACGTGAGCGAAGATTCCTAACATGCTCAGAATGAGAGACGGACCTTGGTTCCCGGACTGGTAGACCAAAGGCAAGGTCAAGGTCAACAGGTAGACGAGGGCAACGACCAAAAAGCAGTTCATATGGCGTAGACCCTGTGACCTTGTTTTTCGTGCAGTTGTATGCATGAACCAATGGCTTAACATGCTGTTTCCATTGCGACTTCTGTTTGTTCTCCAGGGTTCCGAGCATCCCCAGCAGCGTCCGATTAAAACGCTCAACTGGATTCCCACGTGGGTGGTACGGAGTAGTCCTACTTTTCTTGATGCCGGCCACCTCGCACAGCTCCTTGATGAGTTTGGACTCAAAGTCCGTGCCCTGATCTGAGTGGATGCGCTCTGGAATACCATAGTGCACCATGAACTCATTCCAGAGGCACTTTGCAACAGTCCCAGCTCTCTGGTTGGCAGTAGGAATGGCAACAGCAAATTTTGTAAAATGGTCCGTAAGAACCAAAATGTCTTTTGTGTTGCTACTATCTGGTTTAAGTGTGAGGAAGTCCATACACAGGAGTTCAAGCGGACGACTTGTCCTTATGTTGATGAGTGGGGCAGCCTTATCCACCAGTGTCTTCCTTCTCACACATCTACCACATATTTTGACGGTAGTCTCTACGTCAACTGCCATCTTCGGCCAGAAAAATCGCTGGCGGACCAGATCCATCGTCCTCTCGATGCCCATGTGCCCCATGTTGTGATGTAAACTCTTTAAGACAGTGGGACGCAGGTCAGGTGACAGGATTAGCTGCAGAAGAATCTTATCACCATCCTGTCTCCTCTGATACAGAACTCCATCCACCAGCTCTAGCCTGTTCCACTCTCGCAGAAGCAGGGGGATTTCTGGCAGTTCGTCACGAACTGTAGGTGGGATCTTCTCACCCGTCTCGAGCTGATGTATGACCTCCCGAATGGCAGGGTCTGCTCTCTGCTGTTCTTTGAGGTCGGTGCGAGACAGAGATGGTATTACTGGCAGGCCTTGGGACTCATCTGCGAAAAAGTCAGAGATGCTGTCAACAGTGGCAGACAGAGACTCAACCAGGGTCACAGTAGCTTGACTAGGATCGGGACCTTGTTGTGCTCTCACTAGACAGCTCTGGCAGATGGCATCCACAACCTCTGGCGAGATCTCCTCCACTTCACCAGGCGCACTTGGCGGCTGAGTCGACTGGCACAGCAGGTCCCACTCCGGGAAGGAGGGGTCTTCAGTAGGGTTTCCATGGGCACGTCTTGACAGAGCGTCTGCGTCTAGATTTCGCTTTCCGGCACTATATTGCAGTTTGAATGAATATGTTGATAGTGCCGCAAACCACCGATGACTTGTGGCATCCAGCTTGGCTGTAGTGAGAACGTAGGTTAGAGGGTTGTTATCCGTTACAACTGTGAAAGTGGCTCCATAGAGGTAGTCGTGGAACTTTTCGACGACACTCCACTTCAGGGCCAAAAACTCCAGTTTGTGGGCCGGGTACCTCGTCTCACTCAGCGACAATCCGCGACTGGCGTAGGCAATGACCCGCAGCTTGCCCTCCTGCTCCTGATACAGCACTGCTCCCAATCCAGTAGTGCTCGCATCCGTATGTAGGATGTATGGCAGCTTTGGATCGGCAAAACCCAGAACAGGCGCAGATGTCAGTTTAGCAATTACTGCCTCAAATGCCCTCTGCTGTTCACTGGTCCACTTCCCACCAAAGGGTTGCTTGGGGTCCAAGTATTTCCCTACTGGTTTCTTCATCTTGTGGGAATGGCGAGTAGGTGAATAGCCACGTGTCAGTTCATTCAATGGCTTCACAAGTGTTGCATAGTCCTTAACAAACCGTCGATAGTATCCAGCAAAACCCAGAAAAGATCGCAACTCCTTCAAGTTGCGGGGGACTGGCCAGGATTTTAGAGATTCTATCTTTTCTGGATCTGTGTGGACACCATCTTCGGACACAATGTGTCCCAGATAACGGACGGAGGACTGGAAAAACTTGCACTTGTCGGGTGATAGTTTCAATCCGAAATCCTCGAGACGAGACAGCACATGGAGAAGACGAGTTTCATGTTCTTCGAGGGTGGCTGAAAAAACAATGATGTCGTCCAAGAAGACGAGAACCTCCTTAAGATGCAGATCACCCATGCAACGCTCCATAAGTCGCTGGAACGTGCTCGGAGCGTTCGTGACTCCCTGCGGCATCCGGTTCCACTCCCAAAACCCAAGAGGCGTGACGAAGGCAGTTTTGGCTTTATCCTCTTCGGCCATCTCGATCTGGTAGTAACCGGATTTCAAGTCCAGGACAGAGAACCACTTGGATCCCGACAGTGCAGAGAATGATTCTTCTAGGTTTGGCAAAGCATACGCATCTTTCACAGTTTGTAAATTGAGTTTTCTGTAATCGACGCATAGCCTCACCTCACCATTTTTCTTCCTCACCACCACAATGTGCATGCGCATGTCTCGCGATAACTCGTACGCATTTGGGCAGGACGAACAGAAGGAGGAGATCACACGGGTTACACTAAACATGCCACCAAGAAGAAACCCAGTGTCTGAGGAATATGAGGACTTGAGAAAGATGCTTGATTTCATGCTGGAAGAGATCAAAACTATGAAGATTGTTTATGGACAAATTCTGGATGCTATCGGAGAGGTGAAGCAGGTCCGGGCTCTGCAGGAGCAGTGTTTCAACAGGATGGATATAATGGAAAAACGAATGGATGACCAAGAGCAGATCTCCAGATCTAACGACGGGATAATCACCGGATTGAAAATCAAACCCCGGTCATACGCCCATGCAGTGACCGCTGGGAACGGTGAGGAATCCGACGAGCAGGAGACGAGCTCTGTGGAAAAACAGGTGGAGGAGTTCCTAAAGTCCAATGGAATTTCTCTGGACACCAACAATGTGGAGACCTGCAGACCGCTTCCCAGGAAAAGTTAAAATTGACGGGTAGGGCACTGAGGGGACATCTCCTGATTACTCACAGTGATGTCCCCTCACCCTCCCCACCAAGGGGCCCTAAATGTCTAAGGTGCGAATAAAATTGGCGGGTAGGGTGCTGGGAGGACATCTGCTGCTTGCTGGCAGTGATGTCCAAGCACCCTCCCTACCAACGGCCCAACATGTCTAAGGTGCAAATAAAACCGAAAGACGGGGGGCCCACTCCATACGGCAACCATGGGAGGGGGACCACTGCCAAGTAGCCCCCCCCCAAGGCGCATCGCAGGCTAAACCCCCCACCCCCTCCCCCTTAATATGAGGTTATATGAGGAAGGGGGTAAGTTGGGGACAGCTGGTAGACTGTCCCCCGCTTCAAGAGGAATTTTACCAATTTTTAGTACATTCTAAAAATGAACCCCTCGGTCACTGCAACATTTAAAGCATCTTCATGATTCAAAGATGTGTCACATATTGTACTATGTGCCACCTGGTTCCGCAGATAACATAGAAAGCACATCTGAGTAATTCTACATCGCTGGCATGAATTTACCAGCAATGAAAAGAGGAGTTTCAGTCGCTCGCCAATTTAATGACATTAAAAATTTTTTTTTTAAAGAAGCAAGAAATTATCTAAAATTAATTCCTCCAGCATTTTTTTTCCAAATTTAATTCCACATTTGGATATTCTGTCACTACCTATTATGCCTTTAATGCACTGACAGAGAGTTGATGCACATATACAGTATATAAATTAAATGGTTGGAGCACTAAGGGGTTTAAAATGATAGAAACTGCCAAGCCTCAATTTTCCTTTTATCCTGTTCTTTTACTCACATGGTTGAGTTTGATTGATGCTGCTGTGCACCATTTCCTCTAAATCCTATGCATTTTTAAAGAACCTGAGGGGCACTAGCTGAAAACTTATTTCCAATGATGCTACCTATTGTAATAATGCAGAGATAATGCTGGCATGGCACGTTGTATTGATTTAAGGCAGAGGTTTCTGATTTGCGATTCATTAAAAAAAAAGAAAAGGACAAAAATCGTGTTCTTGTGCCAGGAGGACTATGTGTAACATGTGTCTAAAATCCATGAATTCCTCCCGTCATCAGTGCTGGTTGTTTGATGATATGACCACCTTACATTAAACATTATGTCAAAATGCATTAATAGCCTAAATGTATTGCACAATGGACAGTAATCCTTAGTGGATGCAAAAAAGGCTGTTTGTCACCAAATAAAAGATCCTCAAAATAGCTCAGGTTTAATAGACCTCAGGTACAGAATGAACAGAGCTTGAAGCTAGGAGAGTTGATAAAGCTAGCTGGAAGCCAGGTTGAGTGACGACCAGACAGGTAGACAAGCTGGCAAAGACACCAGAGCAGGTGAGTTGAATGAAAGCTTGCAGTGCAACAATCTGGCAGAGAGTGAAAGGCAGAGGCAGAGCTTTATAAAAGCAGGCACAGTTGGAGGAAGTCAGACTATTATGGCAGGGCAGCTGCTGCCATGACACAGGCTTTCTTATTCATTTGAAATATTCTTTAAATCTTTAACAGCCCTGTTAGAAAATGAATGGTTTACTTCAAACGACTTTCCAGTGCATGTTCAAGTGACCCAGTGGACATTTTTGAATTAAAACTTTGTTTTCACTTTTACAAGACATCATACATTGTACAAAACTTCACATAAAATTATTTGAATTAAAAAGAAGTCATATTAGCTTTCTACTGCTGAAATGGCAAGGGAAATACTAGTGAAGCCGCTTTCCTTAACACTCAATGGAAGCACTAGAAAGTCATTTTCAATTTTATCTTACATCAGTGAAATGTTTCTTAACAAATACCTAGGAACCAATTAACATCCAGAAAGGATCTGCCAACCAAAACCTTATTATTTGAACAAGTTTCAGACAGTAGAATGACAGCCGCAGACTGCCTTTCCTCAAGGATATTATTTACAAAAGAAAAAAGGAAGGGAGGATTCTGACACTAGAATCTGAGAACAAACAAGGTAATTGTAGCAGACAGCACTGTTGCATGGACACCATTCTGTAAACAAAGGATTTTAAAAAAACGTTACAAAACAAAAGCAATGGAGAGACAAAAGGAGGAGAATTGAGCCAAATATAAGCCCCTTGCCATAAGAGATGCATTACACTAAAGCACTTTTACATACATCATGAGAGCTGCTGTATTAACCATTAGAAGCACAGCAATTGGTTACGCAATGACACTGCAGGATCTATCTCTGTTGGCAATGTAAAAAGTGGAACACAAAAAAAATGAAAAGCCCTCCAATATGAAAATATTTTTTTATGTAGTCAAGCATTGGCACTTCATGGGAGTTGTATCTTGTGCAAAGATAGCAAGCTGAATTTATTGGTGTGATTTAACATTTGGTGCATCTTCAAAGAACTGGCAAGTCTCTCCAGCTCACAGAGGATATGCCAAAGGAAAGAGAATAGACATTTTTTGTATTTTTCTTTGCTCTGCACGCTCACAGTCAAAAGAAGGGATCTGTGTATGAGTTGTTGAGGAGCTTAGAGCTCATGCTCTCAGTTCATAAGAACTCCATAAGTCAATTTTTGGACCACTAGCTCCCCCAGTTGTTCATTTTAAGAAAAAAAAAGTGTAAGGACTGAGCCTAACATTTGCTCAAAATGTGCGAGTCTTTTTTTCCCTTTACCCAAACTCTTTCCTTTTTGCAGAATATCTCAGTAGGTGATACTGTAGAGATGTGCTATCTATATAATGTCACTGGGAGGAAAAATATTAAAAGAGGCTTACTTTAAAGCTCGAATGAGTAAGAAGGCAGGCGTGTCATGCTATGTCTTTGTTATATTTTTCAGTTTGTTCCACTCCACTCTTCTACTTTTGCTCATCTGCATCTGAGAAAAAGGCAACAACCATGTAGTTTGAAGATCTCAGGTCCTTGCTAATTTTCAACTTTAATTGTGCTATCCTAGGCACTTTAACGTTGGGAATTGGGTCATCTAGACCCACTAGACAGAGCTCTGAACCTTTTTTCTTCAATGATCTGTGATCTTCACTGGTGTCCATGATTACATGAAATCTTTCCACCTTTATCCACCTTTGTCATGGTAGGGAGAATGGATCATGGATCACTATGTGAAATAGCTGTATGTCAAAATTAGAGTGCAACTTTCTGTGCAAAAGTTTTTCTTAAGTATCCCACATTATCCAACTGTTCATTTATCTATCGAAATGTGCCGTCGCCACAACAATACAGCCTTAGACTGACAGATCATTTTGAGCTGTGAGAGCTTTGTGCAGATTGTATGAGCAAAAATCCAGATGTTCCTCCTTTTACTCTGATGAAGCAAACATTCTGCTAAATAAAAACACGGCAACACGGGTTGAAGTCCCACGTTGATCATCTTTTGACCTTTTTTAAAAGTGTTCCCACTGGTCTTTAAATGATGAACATGCATTTTTTTTAGCCCAGATCAAAAAACTTGTGTCATTTTCTGAACTGAGGTGAACAACATCAGAGACCCATGTTCTTGTTTTGTTTTTCTGGCCACACGATCTAAACCCGCATAGAATGTATCATTTTATTCCATCCTTCTGTAGTCTGTGCTCCAACCTGAAACCCTCTAAAATCCCTGTCAAATAGAACAGAAGACAGTCTTCCCTTTCTATGTAGCGCAGTTCATCTTTTCTGGTTTAGCTCATTCTTTTAGAGCAATTATGCTGCTTTTTTTTAAACAGCACCCTGTCCTGTGTCCTGATTGGCTGGAGACCTTGTCAATCAATCTCCTTCGTGCCGTGTCTCCTGAACAGAAACGCAGAGCTCTTCAGATCTACAGAAATATGTGATCGATCAGATTCATTCTAAGATCCTGGACCTAATTTCTATGAAAGTTTGAGAATTTAAACAAGAGAGAAAGGGTAAAAATGTTCATGTCTGTGTGAGAAAAGATTATAAATTGGGCAGTGTGGAGTTTTACTGTGAAACATCTTTAATTAGACTCCCTGGATTTCACCGATTATGAGTTATTTTTAGAATGTTACTCCTGCAATAAACGAGGGAACTCTGTATTGGTGAAAAGGTAACGCAGATACACGTAGCGGCAGCAGAAGATATAGAAATTTTTACTTTTTTCATTATTACTGGATGAGAAACAGACGTGCAGGACTCAGCTTCTCAGTTTTAGTGCAAACTGTGAGATGTTTGAGGAGGCAAGGCAGGGCAAGTTTATTTGTATAGCACAATTCGTACACAAAGTAATTCAAGGTGCTTCACAAAACAGAAAAATGCATTAAAATCACAATACATCATAGAAATAATGAACGTAAAATTTACTTTAAAAGAAAAGAAAAAATTTGAAAATTGATTTAAAAATAAAGGAAGGAAAGTAAAGAAAAGTGCAGATAAGACCTTTCAGTCATATACACGGCTGAACAGAAATGTTTTAAGTCTAGATCTGAACATGAACACAGAAGAGGCCTGTTTTACGACTTCAGGGAGGCTGTTCCAGATTTTAGCTGCAGAATATTGAAACGCTGATTACCCTTGTTTAGTTCTGACTCTGGGAATCAACAGGAGGCCGGCCCCTGAGGTCCTCAGAGTACGAGATGGTTCATATGGCACTAACATGTCAGAGATGTACTTTGGTGCACGGCCATGGAGAGACTTGTACACAAGCAGAGCTGCTTTGAAGTCTATTCTTTGAGGTACAGGGAGCCAGTGCAGAGACCTGAGCACAGGACTAATGTGATCATACTTCCTGGTTCTAGTCAGGACTCCAGCAGCATTCTGGATGTACTGAAGCTGTTTTACAGCTGGTTTGGAGAGGAGCTGCAGCCTCAAAGTCTAAATAACGGGAGAGGAGCCACTATGTATTGTTTTTTCTTTTTAGTGTATCAGTACATTATATATTATTTCACAAATAGTGTTAGTTATTTGATTAAAAGGATCATGAATTAATAAAACTTTATTATAGGGCTTTACAATAAAAGAAAGATAAATGAAGTTTAAAGTTTTAAAGAAAGAGTTATTGTGACCCTCACAAGAAAAAGTTTGGGGACCCGCTCTAGCATCCACGTGGTGTTGGATGATTTGTTGTTTTTCCTTCTTCTGATCATTCAAACACAACATGAACGCAGCATTTCTCTAAGTTTTACACCAGGTACATCAAGCCATTGATGCAATCGGCTCTAAAATAAGAACAAAAGTTTTAACCTAAAAACACTAGATTATTCTGTTTTTAAACCTAATTTTCAAACCAAATGTTTTCATCCAGATTCCATGTTATTTCTTTTCTCAATCCACACAACCCTATGATGCCCGCAAGCCAAAATAATTGCCCACCCCTGTTCTAGGACATAGTCTCTGCAGAGTCTTTAGCAATTCACCTGTGAGTTATGAGCAGAACTGTTGGCACAGAGTGACTCTGACCTTACTTCCGAGCATCCATCTGTTTACATGCTCTCCTGCTAGCCTACAGCCCTTACACAGACAACTTAACATTGCTGGTGCAACAAAAAGGGCAATCAATATTGGAGATCCCAGTTTTGATCCAGATGCTCAAACGAGCTCAGACGAGGAAAACAAAGATCTACATGGATCACTTTGTCTTCAACTGAATGCACCAGGATGGAGCGGAGCAGAGAGTTTGTAACACCTACGTCATTGCTACAGGCTTTGTCAAGTAGTTTTTTTTGTCAATTTTTTTCCACAATATGAATAAAGAAATAGTCTTTAAAGCTTAATTGTCTTAATGTCTTCCATTTCCAGGAAAATGCCACAAGACCATTTTAAAAACACAATTTTCACCAGACTGGATTTTTCACAGTGTGCGGAAGTTCTCCAGATGTGTGAAAAGCCATTAAAAAATAGTTGGAAAGTGGATGTTTAGTGTGATGCATTCTTTTTTTATTATTAACATTGGAATATAAAAGTCTTGATAAGTTTATTGATTAGCAATTGTCCACCCGCTAAGGAGTATCACAGCGATACCACTGTGGTCAGTAGGACGATGTGCACAACTCTGACTTATTACTGAGATCAACAATTGGGCCTAAAAGAGACAGGAAAAGATGGTGATAAATGCTCCTTTCTGCTGCTGATGGCTCCACATCCATCATTATTTTAAACGTGTGTTTTGTCAGTGCATTGTTTTGCAGGCTTAACCAGGAGAGAAGAAGAGAAAGGCAACAGGTTAAATCTAAACCCCCCTGTCTTAACTGGAATTATCAGCTTTGTTTTTAATCTTTGAGGTTTGAAACATTGTAACTCCATTAGTAGCACTTACTATAGTAGCATGCATTCCACTCACCCACTAGACTGCATACAAAAGACAGAAAACCAACTAAGACATTGTTTAGTGAGTGGGAGCTCAGTTTGGCAATCTTTGACTGTGAAGCTTTTCTATTTGTTAGTGTTGCTAAAGCAAAGCTCCTCAGAGACACAGAAATGAAAGGAATCTTAGGTTGGCAGCTTCAAAACAGATATACTGGTTTTTATCTAAAACTGTGTTTCCATTACACAAACACGCAAAACGTTATCAAAATTCAAGAAATGTCTAAAAAAACACAACTTCACGATTACGATGCTTTCATTAAAGGGTCTTTACCATGCAACATGTTTTTTTATGTAGTGTATTATCCCTTGTGCTATCCTAGCCACTTTACCATTGGGAGTTGGGTCATCTAGACCCACTAGACAGTGCTCTGAACCTTTTTTCTTCAATGATTTGTGATCTTCACTGGTGTCCATGGATTACATGAAATCTTTCCACCTTTATCCACCTTTGTCATGGTAGGGAGAACATGACAATGTAAGGGGGGGTCATTTAAGATAGCACAAGGGTTAAATTGTTCATTCACTGCGGAAAGAAACACCAAAGTGGTATTTTGATATGATTACGCATTTCAGAGTATTCCTCAAAAAATGTGCTCCCTGATCACCAACCCCTCCCAATCTAAACAAGCGGGTTCTCACTGGTGTGTAGGGAAAATATTTGCCAATATATCGCAATATTTCATTTGTCGATTTGTATTGTTTCAAAATGCTGTCAGGCTGAGAGTCCTTCAGCGTCTGACTCTTGTTTTCCCCATAAACCCCCAACCGCTAGTTGGCAGCAACGCACACTGAGCCTTTGAGCAGCTCTACACTGCACAAAAAAACAAGATTTCAGCCAGAGGCAGCTTTTTTTGTTGTTATGAAACATGAACTACTTAGTTTTTACTTGGGATGGGTACGGAACCAAAACTCTGTGCCATGTTGCTGCCAGTATCATATAAAAACGCGGATTGCAGTCCTATTGTTGCAGCTCAGGAAAGAACGAGTGAAGCACTGGATTTGTGCAGCAGCTCATGCACGGAGCATTAGTCAAAATGCTGGCGTCAAAGTGGGCCACAGTTCTGTAGAACCGCACAGCAATAGATTCTAGTTCAGCAACCTGATGGATCAAAGTGATGTGTATGACGTTTTGAAAAAAGGCTTCCACGTGTGAAAAAGGCGGAGCTGGAGCTGCAATGCAGACTGTCACAAAAATAAAGCATCTTAGCCACATTAAAGCGCTCTTCTCCACCCTGTTATGCTCCTCACACTTAATACTGTGATGAGTGTTTTCTTTTATTATTTTCCTTTATTTTTAAAGCACTGTTCAGGCTCCTGAACCATTTACAGTGGTGGACAAAATTGTTGGTACCCCTCAGTTAAAGAAAGTCCACAATGCTCACGTTCAAAGGTAAAAATAAAGTAAAATTTATTGAAAATTAAATAATCAAAATCAGCCATTACTTTTGATTTGTTTATTAACAGAATTATTTAACCCTTGTTCTATCCTAGGCACTTTGACGGTGGGAGTTGGGTCATCTAGACCCACTAGACAGTGCTCTGAACCTTTTTTCTTCAATGATTTGTGATCTTCACTGGTGTCCATGGATTACATGAAATCTTTCCACCTTTATCCACCTTTGTCATGGTAGGGAGAACACCTCAATGGAAGGGGGGGACATCTAAGAAAGCACAAGGGTTAAAACAAACTAATGAAATAGGGCTGGATTAAAATGATGGTACCTCCATAAAAGACTGAGAACTAATTGCCCAGGGGGTCATGATGAACTCAGGTACGACTTTAATTGACATCACAGCTGTTTTCAAACCCATAATCAGTCAGTCTTCCTATTTAAAGGGAGACAAATAGTCACATTGCTGTTTGGTGAAAAGGTGTGAACCACACTGAACATGGACAACAGAAAGCCAAGGAGAGAATTGTCCCAGGACATTAGAAACACAATTATAGACAAACATCTTAAAGGTAAAGGCTATAAAACCATCTCTAAGCAGCTTTAAGTTCCTGTGACCACAGTGGAACATATTATTCAGAAGTTTAAGACCCAGGGGACAGTAGCCAACCTCCCTGGACGATGGAAGAGGAAAATTGATGACAAATTGAGGAGACGGATAGTTGGAACTGCATCCAAAGAGCCCAGAACAACCTTCATAGACATTAAAGATGAACTCCTAGGTCATGGGAACATCAGTGTCAGATCACACCATTCGTGGTTGTTTGAGCCAGAGTGGACTTCATGGGAGACGACCAAGGAGGACACCACTGTTGAAAGGAAATCATAAAAAAGCCAGACTGGAATTTGCAAAAATGCATGTTGACAAGCCACAAAGCCTCTGGGAAAATGTCCTTTGGACAGATGAGACAAAACTGGAGCTTTTTGGTAAGGCACATCAGCTCTATGTTGGTAGACTCAAAAATGAAGCATCCAACCAAAAGAACACTGTCCCTACTGTGAAACATGGAGGAGGCTCAGTTCTGTTTTGGGGCTGCTTTGCTGCATCTGGCACAGGGGGTCTTGAAGTTGTGCAAAGTAAAAGGAAATCTCCAGATGATCAAGGCATTCTGGGTAGAAATGTGCTGCCTAGTGTCAGAAACCTTGGTCTCAGTCGCAGGTCATGGGTTTTCCAACAGGACAAAGATCCAAAACACACAGCCAAAAAACCCCAAGAATGGCTCAGAGAAAAGCGTTGGACTATTCTAAGTGGGCTTCTATGAGCCCAAATCTGAATCCCATTGAACATCTGTGGAAGGAACTGAAACATGCCATTTCATTTCCACCGAATAACAATTTGTTCCTATGAAAAAATATGTAATTCCAACAAAATAATTTTTTTGTTCCCACGAAATAATTATTTACGTGTTAAGTTTTTTATAAACACGGATGGCTTGCTACTTCGCCATGTAATATTCTAGTGCTGCAGCTATCGATTCTTTTTGTAATGAATTAATCTAGCACTTAATCGATGGATTAATTGAGTAATCGGATAAAACGATTTTTGTGTGTTTTTGAACAACCAAAACAAATAATGCATACCAAAAATGATGTGGTTGTAAAATGAACAAGCATTTGATTTTAAAGATCCGCTCTGATGCAAATGTTACTTTTGGTGTTTTTAAGTTGGTCTTGAGAAGTGTAGGAACTAGAACATTTTGTATGGGGGGGGGGACAAAAGACTTTGAAAGGGTGGCACAACACCAAAATGGAAGGCCATTAAAAATAAAAGAATCAGAAAAACATATTTGATCATTATCATTGTTTATATTTCATGTAAAAATAATGCTTTTGTTATTTTTGCAATGCTTAAAGAAGCCTCGCGGTCCGTCGAAAGGCGAGCTACCGCCTGTCCCAGCCCCTGCCTCTCTGCGCCCTCTGACGCTACCCCTCGCTCGCTGCCGGCGGCACGCGCGGGTCCCGCGCCTAAGGCGTCGGGGCAGATGTCTTATGTTCAGATGCTGAATAATGGAAGATGTGCTGTTGTGGTATGCCAGCTCTATTTTGCAGTAGAGACACTGCACCTTGTTCTCTTTTTTATTAAGTATGTAATGATCCCACACTTTAGACAACTTCTGCTGTTTATTTATAGATCTATTCTTCGCCATGGCGCCAACTAAATTCAAAAGGTCCGTGTGAATAAACGGTCCGTGTGACACAATTTAATCCCTGCGCCGCGCGTATAGTGTATAGGAATTTAACGAGGCTTCGAGGCAGAGTTTTTGCCTCGAGGAATTTTTGTAATCGAGTAACTCGAGGAATCGTTTCAGCCCTATAATATTCTGATACATTTATCCTGTTGTATTTGAATGCACCTCAGTTATAGTGACACGTTAATAGGTCGAGATGCATTATGGGATATGTATGATGCATGATGGAACACGTAGCATGTAGCTTGCTAACAAGTATTTAAAAAAAGGAACCTCAGCACATCCTGAATATTATTATTCTTGTTCAACCCTAAAGAACAACGCCCCATACCGCAGCGGCCCTCCGTCTGTTGGCCAGCCAGCTGCCCGGATGCAGGCATGACAAGCTAACGAGCTCTGCGGACGGGCGCGGCGTTGTTCCCACTCGATTCCCCCGCTGTGAGAAAAGCTATCCAAATTGGAAAAAAACAAGATGTAAGGTCTAAAAACTGGTTACTATTTATTTATTTTGTAAAAGTGACCAGGGTATGAGGGGGTTAATGGCCTTCGAAGTATGCATTATCACTTTTTAACGCACTTTGCGTAAGCAGGCTTCCAAGGCGTGCGTTAAAAAGTGATAATGCATACTTCGTCGGCCATTAACCCTTACATATGCACTACGAGCACTCCATTGGAGTGTGTATTCAGTGCAGCTGGAAACATCGTCACCCAGTTAAGATCCTCGCTGAAATCCGACAAGGTTAACATGTTGGTTTTCTGGAGAAAAAGGATAGGGCAGAGGGAGAAGTTAAGCAGCTGAAAACACAATTACTGCAGCTTGCACAGGCCTGAAAAGAATCTACTCAGGGCAAACAAGATAAAAAAAAGGTGTTAAAACAGAAAATAACATGAGTTTAGTACCCCCAGAGGCAACAGCAATGTTGTGGCAGGCCCAGGCATCCGGAGGCCGGGAAAGGAGAAGGGGAAGACGTGGCCCACCCAGGGGACATCCCCCAGCAGCAGCTAGAGATGGATGCTTCAACTGTGGCGCTCCGGATTAATGGGCATGAGACTGCCACAAGGTACCCAACAGCACCATGCACCGAACAGGGGCAGAGGGCGTGGCGGAAATGGACAGTACCCACGACCACTCCAAGCCCCTCCTCCACCGTGGCAAGGACAACAGGGGTGGCAAGGTGGACAATACCACTAAGGGTGCCCAGGGGGCCTGGGAACACTTGGTGATGCAGGAGCCATGGTCCCTTTCAAACTCGGAGGTAACCCTGTGATGGGTCTAGTGAACACTGGTGCAACATGTTCCTTTATAAACACTGGTGCAACATGTTCCTCTATAAACTGTTCATTACCTACATCTGCTCTGAAAAATGAATATATGACTTTTGTTGGCTTCTCGCACATTGATTTGTGCATTCACCACACACATCAGTGAATCTGTTTGGACGGGATATTCTTGTCAAAACAGGAGCCAGGATCCTATGTTCTCCAGATGGGATACAGATCACCTTCCCGAATGGACATGTTCTGACTGGATGCCATGCCACACAATATAAAGGACAATGGTTGCTACAGCCTCAACCAACCTGACATCTACTGGGCACTGCTGGACCCGGAGGCTCCTGACATGACAGGTGTGTTTCACGAATTTCAGGTATTGAAGCCCTGGATCCTGCCCTTGAAGCCATATTTTTCGCCTCCGGATAACCTGCACTGTACACTCTACTATTACAGAGAGAATGATCAACTGTACCAGGAAGCATTTCATCAGGTAGAAGGCCACACGTGGCATTTGAACTCCACAGACATATATATTGGCCCTGAGGGTGTAGCGACGCACTGTGCACTCACACACTCACAATTGCAATGGTACCAGATGTCAGACACAGCTGTACCTCACATATCATTAGCACTCCCACAGGTCATGAGGCCCGGCAACTAGGACCTGTGACTAAGAGGGGAGTTAACAACACAGACTGGCAACGTTGTGGTCTTCCAGGTGTTCCGTTCTCTCCCTCCACAAAAATGTACAGGATAACCTTGCCTCCAACCACCAACTCCTTAGTCCTAGAACATGTCTGCATGTTCCATGAACCAGGACCATTTGATGTTGGTTCATGCTCCACCGTTGCCCCAGTGGAGTTTCAGGTAACTCCAGGAGCACATGTTTACAGACCACAGTATCGCTGGGTCAAGGACGCAGATGAAGGTATGGAGGAAACTCTGACTGGGCTGTGGAACTCTGGTGTCATTGAACATTCGCATTCCTCGTGGTGTACTCCCTTGAGGCCGGTTTTAAAAGCAGATGGTAAAACTTATCGCATGGCACATGATTTGAGGGCTGTGAATGACGTAACAACTACTCCAGTCCTACCCGTTCCTGATCCACACCCAATGCTGTCCACTTTAACCCCACATTGTGTGTGATTTACTGCTATTGATTTGGCTAACGCCTTCTTTTGTATTCCATTACACGAAAAAAGCAGACACCTATTCGCAGTTCAGTACAAAGGTGTCCACTTACAGTAAACACGCTTCCCACAAGGATTTAAGAACTCCCCTGGCATTTTTAATCAATGTCTGAAGTCTCTCCTGCAGGATACTGTACTACCATAGGGCTGTGTTTTGCTAATGTATGTTGATGACCTCTTGCTGGCAGCCCCAACTGCTGAAACCTGCCTTCAAGCAATGAAAAATCTTCTCTTGAAGCTGTATGACTTGGGTTTTAAAGTGTCTAAAAAGAAACTGCAATGCTACAGAAGAGAAGTAACATTTCTAGGCAGAACTGTATCTAGTACAGGATCATCGATGTCTATCTAGAATGTCTATCCTGCAATATAAACATCCGGAGACAGTCAGAGAAATGTTAGCTTTCTTGGACCTCTGTGGATACAGCAGGCACTTCCTCTCTTGTTTTGTAGAACGCACTGCCCCCTTGAGGTCAATGATTAAAGAAAAGGGAACAACGAACCCCACAGCTGCATTAGACTGGACCCCAGAGACTGAAGAGATTTTTGTGACACTAGTGCAAGACATGGCATGCGCCGCTGCTCTTGCACCCCCTGACTATAACCAGCCATTTTATCTCGACACTTCCATGATGCCCACAATTGTTAATGCTGGGACACAGTAAGGGTAACTCACTAACAACACAAGGAAATAACGCAGCTGATGCGGCAGCAAAGGCTGCAGCGGGGTATATCAAATGGTGAGTGTTTATACACCCCCTGCACTGTTGGACAGCCCCACACATGATGACCTGGTGACCTTGCAATCCAAAACCTCGCCAGAACAGAAATCCATTTGGCTACAAAAAGGTGTGGTGAAAACCTCAGATGGACTGTGGGTTGGTCCGTATGGTCAGCCTGTAGCACCAGAAGGACCTCTTCTTGAGCAAATTCTTAAAGAAAGCCATCATCCAGTGCACCTGGGGCCATCTGTCATGAGGACAAAGCTACACATGTGGTGGCACCCCAGGCTACGTGATGTCATGATTATGTCTGCAGCTTGCACAGGCCTGAAAAGAATCTACTCAGGGCAAACAAGATTAAAAAAAGGTGTTAAAACAGAAAATAACATGAGTTTAGTACCCCCAGAGGCAACAGCAATGTTGTGGCAGGCCCAGGCATCCGGAGGCCGGGAAAGGAGAAGGGGAAGACGTGGCCCACCCAGGGGACATCCCCCAGCAGCAGCTAGAGATGGATGCTTCAACTGTGGCGCTCCGGATTAATGGGCATGAGACTGCCCCAAGGTACCCAACAGCACCATGCACCGAACAGGGGCAGAGGGCGTGGCGGAAATGGACAGTACCACGACTCACTCCAAGCTCCCTCCTCCACCGTGGCAAGGACAACAGGGGTGGCATGGACAATACCACTAAGGGTGCCCAGGGGGCCTGGGAACACTTGGTGATGCAGGAGCCATGGTCCCTTTCAAACTCGGAGGTAACCCTGTGATGGGTCTAGTGGACACTGGTGCAACATGTTCCTTTATAAACACTGGTGCAACATGTTCCTCTATAAACTGTTCGTTACCTCCATCTGCTCTGAAAATTAATATATGACTTTTGTTGGCTTCTCGCACATTGATTTGTGCATTCACCACACACATCAGTGAATCTGTTTGGACGGGATATTCTTGTCAAAACAGGAGCCAGGATCCTATGTTCTCCAGATGGGATACAGATCACCTTCCCGGACGGATGTTCTGACCGATGCCATGCCACACAATATAAAGGGACAATGGTTGCTACAGCCTCAACTAACCTGACATCTACTGGGCATCGCTGACCCGGAGGCTCCTGACATGACAGGTGTGTTCCACGACTCTCAGGTATTGAAGCCCTGAATCCTGCCCCAGTCATATTTTTCGCCTCCGATAACTCCACCGTACACTCTACTAAGACAGAGAGAATGATCAACTGTACCAGGAAGCATTTCATCAGGTAGCTACACGTGGTATCGGAATCACAGACATATATATATTAGCCCTGAGGTGTAGCGACACACTGTGCACCTGGCCACACTCACAATCGCAATGGTACCAGATGTCAGACACAGCTGTACCTCACATATCATTAGCACTCCCACAGGTCATGAGGCCCGGCAACTAGGACCTGCGACTAAGAGGGGAGCTAACAACACAGACTGGCAATGTTGTGGTCTTCCAGGTGTTCCGTTCTCTCCCTCCACAAAAATGTACAGGATAACCTTGCCTCCAACCACCAACTCCTCAGTCCTGGAACATGTCTGTAATAACCTATGGACCAGGACCATTTGATGTTGGTTCATGCTCCACCGTTGCCCCACTGGAGTTTCAGGTAACTCCAGGAGCATATGTTTACAGACCACAGCATCGCTTGGGTCAAGGACGCAGATGAAGGTATGGAGGAAACTCTGACTGGGCTGTGGAACTCTGGTGTCATTGAACATTCGCATTCCTCGTGGTGTACTCCCTGAGGCCGGCCAAAAGCAGATGGTAAACTTATCGCATGGCACATGATTTGAGGGCTGTGAATGACGTAACAACTACTCCAGTCCTACCCGTTCCTGATCCACACCCAATGCTGTCCACTTTAACCCCACATTGTGTGTGATTTATCATATTGGATTTGGCTAATGCCTTCTTTTGTATTCCATTACACGAAAAACGCAGACAACTATTCGCAGTTCAGTACAAAGGTGTCCACTTACAGTAAACACGCTTCCCACAAGGATTTAAGAACTCCCCTGTCATTTTTAATCGTTCAAAGTCTCTCCCCGTGTGAGGATACTGTACTACCATAGGGCTGTGTTTTTTACAATGTATGTTGATGACCTCATTGGCAGCCCCAACTGCTGAAACCTGCCTTCAAGCACAAAAATCTTCTTGAAGCTGTAAGGACTTGGGTTTTGTAAAGTGTCTAAAAAGAAACTGCAACAAGCATAGAAGAGAAGCAACATTTCTAGGCAGAACTGTTTCTAGTACAGGATCATCGGGACACTATCTAGAATGTCTATCCTGCAATATAAACATCCGGAGACAGTCAGAGAAATGTTAGCTTTCTTGGACCTCTGTGGATACAGCAGGCACTCTCTCTTTGTTTTGTAGAACGCACTGCCCCTTGAGGTCAATGATTAAAGAAAAGGGAACAACGAACCCCACAGCTGCATTAGACTGGACCCCAGAGACTGAAGAGATTTTTGTGACACTAGTGCAAGACATGGCATGCGCCTCGGGCTGCTCTGCACCCCCTGACTATAACCAGCCATTTTATCCTCGACACTCCATGATGCTCCACAATTGTTAATGCTGGGACACAGTAAGGGTAATCACTAACAACACAAGGAAATAACGAGCTGATGCGCAGCAAAGGCAAAAAGAGCGGTATATCAAAATTGTATGTTTATACACCGCACTGCTGACAGCCCCACATGATGACCTGGTGACCTGCACCAAAACCGCCAGAACAGAAATCCACGGCTTAAGCAAAAGGTGTGGTGGAAACCTCAGATGGACTGTGGGTTGGTCCGTATGGTCAGCCTGTAGCACCAGAAGGACCTCTTCTTGAGCAAATTCTTAAAGAAAGCCATCATCCAGTGCACCTGGGGCCATCTGTCATGAGGACAAAGCTACACATGTGGTGGCACCCCAGGCTACGTGATGTCATGATTATGTGCAAAACTGTACAGTTTGTCAGTCCTATAATGTTAGGCCCACCCTCAAACCTCTGCCAGGGAGTTTTGACCCTGCCCCCTGCCAGGAGCCGAGATTGTGATCAACTACACGGATATGATCAACCCCGTGCAAGGTAAGCGGTATTTGCTGGTTATTGTTGATTCTTTCTCAGGATGGCCGAAGCATGTCCCTGCAAAAGAGAGGACTTCCATCCTGCAATTAACATTTCAACAATAAGCACCTACAGCAATTTGAAGCATCTCTTGGACTGCAACATAAGTTTGGCTGTGTGTACTCCGAAAGAGAAATTAGCAAAAATATGCCCATCAACTAACATAGATTGGGTCACTGCTCTCCCTCTAGCTTTGTTAGCTGTTAGACAATCGGTGAACTGCAGAACAGGTTTCTCTCCGTTGAATCTCTTGACCGGTAGATTGATGCCATGTCCCTTTTCAACTACTAGACCAGTGGTTCTTAACCTGGGTTCGATCGAACCCTAGGGGTTCGGTGAGTCGCCTTCAGGCTCGTAGAGCCTCTGCCGCAGAGGTTAAGACACACCGACTCATCATGTCTGCACTCAATCGTATGCCCCGCTTGGCCATCACTGGCTGCAAATGATCACGGACATTGTTTGGCCAATCAAAGGCGCAGGAATTGCTTAATCAGGAGTGATCCAACGTGTGAATGTTGTCGAAGTTCATCGTATAATTACTTTCCTCATATTTTAATCCATACAAACTATGTGGAGCAAAAAAAGAAAGTGGTCAGACGAATATGTACAATATGGATTCTCGTGTATCATGGAACGGGATGGGAGTCAGCGGCCCCATTCGTATGATTTGCAATGCCAGTTGAGCAACTCCAGCCTCAGCACTGGCAAAACTAAAGGAACACTTTGAGGCTGCATGGAGATGGAGAAATATAAGAACACAACGCTTGCTGAATTCATGTGAAGAGAGCCAGATTTGATGATAAGGCCACTCTGGCTGCTCTTGGATTTGTTCCCATTAACAAACCGATCATCACAGCATCATATGAAGTTGCATACCTGATCGCAAAGCAGAGCAAGCAACACACTATTGGTGAAACACAGGTAAAACCAGCTATATGTAAAAATGGCGATTCTGATACTCGAACAGCGCTCAAGGTAATTATCCCAAATTCCCTTTTTACCGGGATAATTTATCAGCGACAGAGTAGAGGACATGAGTAAAGACATCTTGGCTCAAGTAGTCGCAAATCTGATTTCAAGCCCGGCAAAATTCAGCCTTCAACTTGACGAGACCACAGACGCTAAGCAACCTCAGCCAGCTTGCTGTTTCGCGTATGTGAAAGACGCATGATAAAAAGAAGAGATTTTATTTTTAAGCTCTTACAACAACAACTAAGGCAGCTGATGGGGAAGAAGCTTGTGGATGACTTCTTCAGAGTCAATAAGCATTCGTGGGATATGGTCTCTGCAGTTTGTACGGATGTAGCTCCAGTCATGCTGGGAAGAAAGTCTGGTTTTGGTGCGCTAGTAAAAGCCGGTGCACCACACATCATTGTCACACATTGTATTCTGCACAGGCATGCGTTGGCAACAAAAACCTTGCCTCCAAAAATGGCAGAAGTATTAAAATCTGTAGTGGAATGTGTGAACTATGTGCGAAATAGTGCTCTGAGGCACCGCATCTTCAGTAAGCTGTGCAAAGAAATGGGCGCTGAATTTGAGGTAGTAATGTACCATTCTAATGTGCGGTGGTTATCTGAATCCTGTTTTTGCCTTGTGTAACCCCCGTTACAAATACACTCAGTAATAATAGAGGATTTTACAATGATGTAAAAAGGTCAATAAATATTAATAAACAACATGATAAAAACAGCTAAAAGTTGTGAGGATAAAAATATAAATAGTATTCACATTAATAATTTATAGGTTTTATTACTATTTTTGTTTAAAAAGAGAAATTGTTTTTGTTGTCGATAAAGTTTAAAGTTTTTTCAAGAGCCCTCCCCAACCTGTGCGGCGCGTAGCGGAGAGATAGGCCTGTTTAGGGCAGAGACAGCAAGCACGCGCAGCAGAGCAGCCATTAGCTGAAAAACTACGGTGAAAAACTAAAATAACAGTGCAAACCTGTTGTCTAGCGAGACCAGAAGAGGGGTGTGAGCCAAATAAGATTTTATGCCATTACGAGACGAGTTTTGGTGAGTTTTGTTTTGTATTTTGCCTACTTTTGTGGCGTGGGTTTTGCCGTGATGAGGCTAGCCCAGTTGAGACCAATTTAAGTTGTGAAAAGACGACAAAACAGTACTTTTGAGTTATTTATAATTTTCTTTGACACTTCGAATCATGAATGTATTTTATTTGATGTATTTTGGGTATATTTTGTGTGAAAAGAAGCTAATTTTGCAAGTAGAGTTGGATGTAGGAAAAAGAAAAAAGAGCAGCCGCCATTTTAAGTTTCTAAAGAGTCACGTAGCCTTCTAGTGCGGCTCCGCTTTCATTTTGGAGTGGTTTATTTTGCATATGGACTAAAATTATTTTTATGGCCTGTCCTGCAGGCCAGGTTTTGATTCCCCCCCCCGAGAGTAATTGGGAGACGGTTCCGGACCGGATCGTTCTGGACTTCTCCTGATCCATGGATGGCGAGCCTACCCAAGGAGCACGATAATCCGGACTGCCTGTAGAGCATCACGTGGTCCTTTACTTTTCCTCACTACTACAAAATCTCTGCCAAGGTCGCGGTAGGAGATTGAACACTAACTATGGATCCAATACACTTTAAAGGAGCACTACCAAAAACTGGATATATCTGCTAACAAACTTTAAAGGGTTTGCTAAGCAATTGGACATTTAGAAAAACAGTTCTTTGTTTGCTTTGCATATTGAATTGTCTTTTGTTTGATATCTGATATTTAGTAACTTTAAAGGATACTTTTGGTGTAAATTTAAAGTGACAAAACTGATTTAAAAAAAAGTGAAAAGGGTAAATACAGTGAACTCAAAAGAAAGCTTAAAACTAAATTTAAGTTAAATAAATTTTAGTTCTGTAACTAAAATCCCTTTAAACCAAATGACCGGTCATCTTTAAGTAAAATAGATTGAAACTGAAATTAACTTGAACAAAACCTTTTATTTGAACTTTAACAGAAAAAGTAAAGGAAAAAACAACATAAAGGGTGTTTAAGAGGTTTCTTAACATTACTTAAGAACCATATTTGTATGTTTATTGTTGTTTGTCAATTGTTCAGTAAACTGCTGGCTTTTTCTTTTCCATTCTATCTTTATATTGACTCTTGGCTCTTTTATCCAATACACACCACTCCGTGCGAACCTATATCTGGTCCAGTAGCTTGACTACCTCTGCCTAATAGCATAGGTGCTACACTTGCGTGTGGAATTAGCCTTGTTTTTGGAAGGGCACCAACATTGTCATGCAGATTGCTTCAAATAATCTGAGTTCATTTAGCGTACATGGCTGATGTATTCGCAGCTCTCAATCACCTTAATCAGTAGATGCAGGGGGGTGGAGTCAACATCACAGAAGCAGAAGAAAACCTGAAGGCTTTTAAAAAAAACTACTATTATGGAAACTACGAACAGAGAACAATAATTTCGCAAACTTTCCCCTTCTTGACAACTGTGTAAGTAAGAAAGAAGATGTGTCTGGAATTGCTGAAATTTCTGTACCCATGGAACTGAAACAAGGAATTGCCACGCACTTAGATGAGCTTGCAACTTCTAGACTTCTAGGCGCCGCTCGAGTGGCAGCCTGTTGCGGCAGCTCCCGGTTACGCTGTAACCTCTTAGCTATTTATCTATTCTTATCTATTCTTTATCTATTTTTCCGACTGTACGATTGTGTTCTGCACCATGGAGACCAAACTCGTAGAGTTTGCTCTGTTCCTTTTTATTTTTTCCACACTTTTCGACGTCACGTTTGGGAACTCCGCTCGTAACCACGGTGAAGGTCCCATTGTTTACATCAGAGATCAGCTGTTAGCATTCTGCAACGCGCCGATCGAGAAAGGCCTGAGAGTTAAGACGGAGAAGACGGGGAACCCAAGCTGGAGCTCTGTGTCGGGCTAAAAGGAGACGGTACCGATCCACCGTGCCATCCATCGTCATGGGGAACGTAAGATTGCTACCTAATAAGATGGACGAGCTAACCGCTCTTACCCGGCATCAGAGGGAATTCCGGCAAGCTAGCATCATGGTGTTTACGGAGACATGGCTAACACCGCTAACACCGGACTCGGTGGTGACTGTGGACGGATTTCAGCTGATGCGAGCGGACAGGACAAAGGAGAGCGGTAAGAGAAAGGGAGGAGGACTGGCAGTATTTGTGAACAACAGATGGTATAAATCCACTCACATCATTGTTAAGGAGGATATCTGTAGCAAGGACATTGAACTGCTAGCCGTTAGCATGAGGCCATTCTACCTGCCGAGAGAGTTTTCACATGTCATTGTGATCGCTACGTACACCCCCCCCCCCCTCTCTGCTAATGGCAATGATGCGTGTGATGTCCTGCACTCCGTGGTGAATAGACTTCTAACCCAGAGTCCAAATGCCCTTCTCCTCATCTCTGGAGATTTCAACCATGCCCCTCCATCATCCACACTACCAACACTCACCCAATATGTCTCATGTCCCACCAGAGACAACAGAACATTGGACTTACTGTATGCCAACTCCAAGGAGGCATACACTTCAACTGCACTGCCCCCCCTGGGAAGATCTGACCACAACCTGGTTCATCTCCTGCCTGGATACAAACCCTGTGTATGCAGGCAACCAGCTGTCTACCGCACAGTAAGGACATGGACTGATGAGACTGAGGAGGATCTGAAGGACTGCTTTGACACTACAGTGTGGGATGAACTGTGTGGTCCACATGGGGAGGACATTGACTGTCTAACAGAAAGCATAACAGACTATGTAAACTTCTGTGTGGAGAACACCGTACCCACCAGGAAAGTATGTTGCTTCTCCAACAATAAACCATGGATTACTCCTGAGATAAAGGCTCTCCTAAACGAGAAGAAGAGGGCCTTTGAATCAGGCAACAAAGAGGACCTGAGGGCTGTACAGAAGGAGCTGAGACGCAACATCACACAGGGAAAAATGAGCTACAAGAGGAAGTTGGAGGAGAAGCTGCAGCAGAACAACGTTAGCGGGGTGTGGCGAGGGCTGAGGACCATCACCGGATACAATGAGCCCAGGTAATGGGTTAACGACCTGAATCTGTTATTCAATAGATTCGACCAGTTGCCCACCCCCACTCTGTCTCCCCTACTGCTGCATTCAACGACCCCTATCCCTATTGTGCTTCATCCCGACACCTCTGACGACTCTCCCCACAGCCCTCTCCCCTCACCAACCCCCACACTGCCACTCACTAAAGCCCACGTGAGAAAGCAGCTTAGCAGAACAAAAGCAAGGAAGGCATCGAGCCCGGATGGCATCAGCCCCAGGCTCCTCAGAACATGTGCAGATGAACTGTGCATCGTTATGCTGTACATGTTCAGTCTGAGCCTGAAGCTGGGAAAGGTGCCACAGCTCTGGAAGACATCCTGCGTGGTCCCGGTTCCAAAGACATCCCGGCCGACTGACTTCAAGGACTATAGAGAGTTAGCGCTGACCTCTGATGAAGAAGATGGACAGGCTGGTGCACACACATCTTCGTCCCATGGTCAGCCAGTCAATGGACCCGGTGCAGTTGGCCTACCAGCCCGGTATGGGAGTTGAGGATGCTGTCATCTTCCTCCTGGACAGAGCCCTGTCACACCTGGACCAGACTGGAAGCTCTGTGAGAGTCATGTTTTTCGACTTCTCCAGCGCTTTCAACACCATTCAACCGCTGCTGCTGAGGGACAAGTTGGTGCACATGGGCGTGGACCAGCATCTGTCTGCATGGATGCTGGACTACCTCTCAAACCGACTGCAGTACGTGAGGTCCCGCCACTGTGAGTCTGACATGATCGTCTGCAACACAGGAGCACCGCAGGGAACAGTTCTGGCTCAGTTCCTGTTCACTGTCTACACCGCAGACTTCATGTCCAGCTCAGCATCTTGTCACCTGCAGAAGTTCTTGGACGACTCTGCCGTTGTCAGACTAATCATGGATGAGGATGAAAGAGAGTATAGAGAACTGATTCAGAACTTTGTGGACTGGTGCCAGCGGAACTACCTCCAGATTAATGCAGGGAAAAACAAGGAGCTGGTGGTAGACTTTCGCAGGCACACTCACTCTACATTAGCACTGGTGAACATCCAAGGAAGGGACATTGAGAGAGTGGATTCGTACAAGTACTTATGTATTCACCTCAACAACAAACTGGACTGGTCACACAATACAGAAGCACTGTACAAAAAAGGACAGAGCAGACTTTATCTGTTGAGGAGACTGAGGTCTTTTGGGGTGCAGGGATCACTCCTCAAGACTTTTAATGACTCTGTAGTGGCATCAGCCATCTTTTATGGAGCAGTCTGCTGGTGTAGCAGCATCTCGGCTGCAGAAATGAAGTGGCTGGAGAAGCTGGTGAATAAGGCCAGCTCCGTTCTGGGGCTGCCTTTGGACTCAATGCAGGAGGTGGGAGAGAGGAGGATGGTAGCTAAGCTATCATCCATGATGGAGAACGATGCCCACCCCATGTATGAGTCGGTGTCCTCACTGTGCAGCTCCTTCAGCGTCAGACTGAGACATCCTAAGTGTCTGAAGGAGCGACACCGCTCCCTTAACTCCAGGTGTCCCTTTTTCATTTACAAGACTTGTTGTGATTTCTGTTGGTGTCTTACTTTTTATGCAAGGGCTCATATATCAATGTATGTTTTTTATTGTTTTTTGTTTTACTATGTGGATGTTGAGTGTGTTGATTTGTTTAGAGTCACCGGCTTACTCTTTGCTAAGCTATAAGCTGAATGGCAGTGTGCTATGTGTTTAATGTAAGGTAAACCACTACTCTGAAGATTTTTATTATTATATGTTTACTTCATTTTTATCTAGATGTGATTGCCTATTACCATGTGGGAGCTTTGCTATTTTTGCTATTGGTGTGATCTCCCTTCAGGAGATCAAAAGAGGGAATGAAGAAATGTATGCTTGTTGCTTTAATCTTTTATTGCATTGAAGTGTTAATGTCCAAACTTACATCAATATCTGTTTTTTATTTGTTTGTCTGGTCTGGCTTCCCGTTCCCTTTGTTAATCTTTACCCTCCTGAATCCTTGTCATCTCTTCCTCGATGCTTGAACACGTTTAGGAAACTGCAAGACAAATAGATTTTCCTACACATGTTAACCGTCTTGTTGTGTTTGTCTGTGCAGGAGCGGGTATCAGAGGTGTATTTGCATTTCCGTTCCTTTTTTTTTTACCATCGCTTCCACATTTTATTGCATGGTGCTTGTCCTACAATCTTCACTTAGATAAATGTATACATATTCAGGCATTTTACCACGCAGGGCTTTAATCATTGATTGATTTTGTTTATTTTATTCTCCACATACATGGCATTCACTGAAATGGAAAATTAAAAATGGATGTATGAATTACCTGAATTCAGCAACTAAAACATAAGAGCCTTCAGGTCAACTGCTGTCCTCAGGTGTTGGTGTAAAACAAAATATTGAGTCCAATACGATGTGTATGCAAACCCAAGACTTTTCTTTTAAGCATAACCTTTCAATGAGGTTGAGAAAGGTTTACTGTATAGGTTTAAGAGAAATAAGAGTTTTTCATGGAGATGAGTATTACAAAGTTTAAAGTTTTAAAGCCTTTATTCTTGGATTTGTTTGAGCTCAGACCATCCGGAATGGGTTGTCAAATGAAGTGAAGTGCAAACCTTCGGCATTTATTTCATGGTTGAAACAAAAGATTGCACAAAAATGTGAAAAAATACAGCATTTTTTAAACACAATCCCTTTATTTAATGGGCTCGTAAGTAATTGGACAATTGACTTCCATGCTATTGCATGGGCAGGTGTGGACAATTACCTTGTTATGTCATTATGAGTTAAGCAGATAAAAGGCCTGGAGTTGATTAGAGGACTTATGCTTGCATTTTGAAAATTCTGCTGTGAACAGACAACAGCGGTCAAAGGAGCTCTACAAGCAGGTGAAAGGAGCAATCATTAAGCTGAGAAAACAGAAAAAAACCATGCAAGAAATTGCTACAGTATTAGGAGTGGCAACATCAACAGTGTGGTACATCCTGAGAAAGAAAGAAAGAAAGAAAGCACTGGTGAACTCAGCAACGCAAAAAGACCTGAGGCCTCATTTATAAACGTTGCGTACGCACAAAAGAAGGCGTACGCCACTCTCTACGCAATAATTGATATTTATAAAAAGCAAACTTGATGGGAAAATGTGCGGTCCTTCAAGCTCTGACCCAGGCGTACGCACAAAAACGGGTGAAATGAGAAACGGCGACACCGTCGGCAGATGGAAGAAACACGTGAAAGTGAAAATGACAATACTGCCTCTCATAAATAACATGAAGACTTCACAAAGCAAGTCTTACAATTAACAGCTACACCAACACCCGTTTGATCGATCAGCAGTGAAACAAACAAAAAAAATCAAACGAAAATTACAACAGAAATTCAAATGAACACATATTTGGAAAAAGAAAAGTGAAATATGTTCTGCAATATTGGCATGTTGCGCAATTCATCCTCATAAATAATATAGTTAACAGAACGAAATAATTACAAAACTGATATTCTCGTCAGTGTGTCCGTCTGGCGGAGCAGATATAGGTGCGGGCGTGCGGACGGACGGACAGATGTACTAATTCTGGGGAAAGTTGTTTTCATATTAGAACATTTCTTCATAAGCTATGGAATTATGGTATTCATGCATATGCCTTTAGTTTGTTTTACTTTCTGTGCATACGCACGTCCTATGTTTCATCCGTACGCCACTTCTGACGCAAATCCTATGCAAAGTTTTATAGATGAGGCCCCTGGACGTCCACGGAAGACAACAGTGGTGGATGATCGCAGAATCATTTCCACGGTGAAGAGGAACCCGTTCACAACAGCCAACCAAGTGAACAACACTCTCCAGGAGGTAGGCATATCAATATCCAAGTCTACCATCAAAAGAAGACTGCATGAAAGTAGATATAGAGGGTACACTGCAAGATGCAAGCCACTCATAAGCCTAAAAAATAGGAAGGCTAGATTGGACTTTGCTAAAAAGCATCTAAAAAAGCCAGCACAGTTCTGGAAAACATTATTTGGACAGATGAAATCAAAATCAACCTCTACCAGAATGATGGCAAGAGAAAAGTCTGGAGAATCTGTGGAGAAGCTCCTGATCCAAAGCACACTACATCATCAGTAAAACACTTTGGAGGCAGTGTGATGGTCTGGGCGTGTATGGCTGCTAGTGGCACTGGGACACTTGTGTTTATTGATGACGTGACACAGGACAGAAGCAGCCCAATGAATTCTTCTTCTTTTTTTTCTTTTTTTTATTGAGCAACAGGAGTACAGAACATGTACAAAAACAAGGTCACATGTCAGGCACTATACAAACAATGCTCACATAGCTGAACCCCACTCCCATCCCACAGAACATGAGAGACGTCAGAAAAATAAAGATAATAATAATTAAAAATAAATAAATATGATATATATACATAAATGTGAAAAATATGATAATAGAAAATAAAAAATATATGTAAAGTGTGATTACATCAAGTGATATAAGCAGGTATGCACCACTAATGCTCAGTGTGATAACACAAGCAAACAGGAAAGTTGTCAGAAGCTGCTACTCAGGGACAGTTTTGAGCTTATTAAAGTAGGATAGTATCGGCCCCCATACAGATAGAAATTTTTTATCTGGACCCCCCTAGTGTGTATTAAATCTTTTCTAGCTCCATAAATTGTAACAAGTCACTAAACCATAGAGACACTTTGGGAGGTTTATTTGACTTCCAATGAAGTAAAATCCTTCTACGTGCAAGTAGTGTTGTAAAAGCAATGATATGTTTATTTTGTTTACTTAGAATAGATTGTTTATATATATAGCCATGGCTGAATTAGGTTGAAGATTAATTTTGAGAGCTTTTGACAATGTTTTAAAAATGACAGACCAGTCGGACGTCAGAGATGAACACAGCCAGAAAATATGTGTTAAGTCAGCAGGGGTATGGTGACATCTATCACAGCTGGCTCCTACATTGGGATAGATCTTTGCTAGTTTAGCTTTGGAATAGTGGATGCGATGTAATACTTTAAATTGTATTAAGTTTAATTTTGCACAGGAGGAGCTGCCATTTACTTTCAGTAAAGCATCATTCCATATTGTAGCAATACTACGAAGAACGAGCCAGAGATAGGAACTTTGCAGAACTGGTTTCTTTTTATTGCCCTAGAACAGTGTGACATGCAGTGGGGTCATTCTCCTCGCCCCCCTCCTCACTTACGATGCAGGACAAAATAAACCACCAGGGTAAAATAACTAACACCGAACGGAAGAACAGTCAGACATTAAACACATAGATTAAACCCACACACCCACTCAGATCAGGCCAAAACCAGCAGAAGAAATGCATCCCATAATTCTTTGCGCTGCCAGATCTGACAGCAGACGAATGGGTGTGTGACCGTCACTACATAGCCCCCATCTGAAGGGTCAGCTGTCCTCGGCGACCCTATCAACCACAAAGTCATTTAGATAAACGGTGAGCCGGCGTGAACGCACTGGTCGTGCACAGTCATTTAAGGATGTGCTCGGCTCCAGCACGTCCAAGTCCCCACTAGTAGATCCACCTGCCGTTCCAATAGTCTGTGGAACAAGGGGCTGGTAGGGAGCCAGCCGGTCCTGATGAAGCACCACAGTTCGTCTCCTGTCCGGCACACGCACCCTGTAGACCACGTCTGACAGTCGGTGCAGCACCTCACCGGGTCCCCGCCAATGGCTGCTTAACTTGGGAGAAACTCCCTTTTTCCGCTCAGGGCAGTACACCCACACTCTGTCCCCAGGTGAGAACTCCAGGCCCCGACACCGGCTGTCATAGGCCCTCTTCTGCCGCACTCCAGCACCAGCTTGTGCTCTGTGGGTGAATTCGTGGATTCCGTGCAGGCGGTCCTTGAGTCTGCGACAGTAATCCATTTCTCTTCCGCCCGGAATCTCAGGTTTAGGTGGTGCCCCAAACACCAAGTCCACCGGAGTCCGGAGCTCCCGCCCAAACATAATCGCAGCAGGTGTGCACTGGTTTGACTCCTGAACTGCAGTGCGATACGACCAGAGGGCCAAAGGCAGAAAACGGTCCCAGTCCCGCTGGTGGCGACTGGTCAAGATCGCCAGTTGTGTGGCCAGGGTTCGGTTAAAGCGTTCCACCAGCCCGTCACTTTGAGGATGGAGTGGGGTGGTTCTTGTCTTTTGTATCCCCAATCGACGGCAAACCTCGCTGAAAACCTGAGACTTAAAGTTCCTGCCCTGGTCACTGTGGAGCTCAGCCGGTGCCCCAAAGCGGGTGAACATCTCCTCCACCAGTCTTTCAGCGGTGGTGGCTGCGCTCTGATCCGGCACAGCATATGCCTCAGGCCACTTTGTGAAATAATCCACAGCCACAATGACATAGCGGTTCCCTGCATCAGTCACTGGAAACGGGCCCAAGACATCCACCCCGACCCGTTCCATCGGAGCTCCTACCAGGTACTGCTGCAGCGGTGCTCGGGACTGCCGGGATGTTCCTTTCCGTGCGGTGCAGTCATCACAGCAGTGGACGTGCAGCTCCACATCTCTGAGGCAGCCTGGCAAGTAAAACCGCCTCCGGAGACGACGCAGGGTCTTGGCGTTCCCAAAGTGACCTGCTCCGGTAGAACCGTGAACCAGTTGAAGGACCTGGGAGCGGGTCGCTCGGGGCACCAACAGCTGGAGGATGTCCTCCTCCCGATCCGGAACCTGCCACCGCCGGTACAACACCTCGTTGTGGAGCTCGACATTGGTCCACTGGGAATAGTAGGACTTCAGCTCCGGACTCTGCGCTGCGACCTTATTCCACTCCGGCCGTTGCCCCGCCTGCAGCCAGCTCCTTAATTGAGCCAGCACCGCATCTGCCTCTTGCTGCTGCCTCAGCTGCTCTGGGCACAGCTCCGGAACATCTTTGGTTGTTGCAGCAGTCACAGTCTGGACATCGCCGTCCCGCTCCTCCTAGCGGTGACAGTAACGGCATTCTGCTGTCAGGCACGTCCATCTGGAGAGGGCGTTGGCGTGGCAAGGCCCAGCCCGATGCTGGATGTCGAAGTCGTAGCTTTACAAAGTCTCCAGCCACCGGGCCACCTGTCCTTCTGGATGTTTGAAATTTAGAAGCCAGGTCAGGGAGGCATGGTCAGTCCGGAGGGTGAAGTGGCAGCCCTGCGGATACGGCCGGAAGTGTTGCACCGCTTGAACCACAGCCAGCAGCTCCCGCCGCGTCACGCAGTAGTTCCTCTCGACACGACTCAGGGCACGGCTAAAATAGCCCACCACCCGCTGTCCTTCTTCCCCCTGCTGCGACAGGACTGCTCCGACCCCTGTATTGCTGGCGTCCGTGTCAACAATAAAAGGGCGACGGGGGTCTGGAAACGCCAGGACTGGTGCCGCTGTCAGCGCCTCTCGGAGCTGGTCAAAGGCGGCAGCGCAGGAATCAGTCCACCTGAACTGCTGTCCCTTGTTAGTTAGCTGGTGAAGAGGGCTGGCAATAGTGGCGAAGCCTCGGATGAAACGCCTGTAATAAGAGGCTAATCCCAGGAAGCTCCGCAACTCACCGACGTTGGTGGGGGAGGGCCAGTCCTTCATGACTGCCACCTTAGCTGGGTTGGTGGCAACGCCCTTCTCGCTGACCACATGTCCCAGGAACTCAGTCTCTTTGGTTAGGAGGCTGCACTTGGCTGGGTTAAGTCTTAGTCCGGCTCGTCTAATTGCAGCAAACACCTCCCGCAGATTATTCACAGTCGCCTCGAACCTGTCTGCATGCACCAGCAGGTCATCCAGGTAGACGATGCAGCGGTTCCGGGGCACGCCAGCCAGGACCCTTTCCATCAGCCGCTCGAACGTGGCTTTTACGTGGTAATTGATGCTTCAGTTAATGTCTGGGGGAGGGAGCAATGGGAAAGAGAGTCATTAAACATATCAAGTTGTATTGGGGATAGTCTGTTTGAGAATTTTTTATAAAACTAAGGGTACCCGTCTGGGCCTGGAGCCTTACCATTTTGCATTGAGTGTATTGCATTAGTGATTTCTTTATGGTCCAGTGGAAGCTCAGCATATTTCTGTTACTAAGGGGGATTCTAAGTTATTTAAAAACATTTCCATCTCCAAGCAATCTTCTGTCATTTCTGACATATACAGGTCAGAGTAAAAGGAAGTAAATGCTTTGTTGATTTCTGCTGGGTCAATAGTCAGTGTGCCATCTTTTTTTGTTATTTGGGGGATAAGTTGAGCAGCTGAGCGTCACTTCAGTTGGTGTGCTAAGAAACGTCCAGCTTTGTCGCCATGTTCATAGAAGTATCCCCGTGATTTAGCAGAAGCTGTTCTGACTTTTTCAGTTGCTATAAAATTATATTTTGTTTGGAGGTCTAGTCTCTTTTTATAGAGTTCAGGGGAGGGAAAGGCAGAATACTGAGCATCCACTTTAGATATAGATTTGATAAGCTCTTCTTGTGTAGTCCTTTTTATTTTGTTTATTTTAGCTGGATATGAGATAATTTCGCCTCTGATAACAGCCTTTAATGTTTCCCAGAGGATAGAAGGGGAGATGTCATCTTTTCGGTTAGTCTCTATGAAGTCGTCTATTCTTTGGGATATCATTTTGCAAAAGCTATCCTCAGCTAAGAGGTTTCTGTCAAACTTTCTGTCAAACTTCCGATTTATAGTAAGGAAACACAAGATCCAGTAGTACAGGGGCGTGGTCAGATTCAATTATAGATGAGTATTCAACTTTTGAAACAAATGAGAGAAGATTCTGGTCAATGTAAAAATAGTCTATTCGACTGTATGAGTGATGTACAGGGGAAAAGAAAGAATATGATTTACTTTGTGGATACAAAACACACCAAGGGTCAACATCCTATCTCGTTCATAAAATTTGATAAGATTTTGGCTTTTTTGGAAAGGTTTGTTGATTTAGGATATGAACGATCAAGTGTTGGATTCATTACACAGTTCAAGTCTCCACCAAAAATTAACTGGTGTGAGTTTAGGTCAGGAATCAATGACATTATCTTACCTATAAATTTTTCATCATCCCAATTTGGGGCGTAGATGTTTACCAAGACTACAGGCTTATGATACAGGAGCCCAGACACAATCACAAACCGCCCTTGAGGGTCTGGAATTATGGTGGTTACAGCAAACTGGATTTTTTTTATGAATTAGTATGACGGTTCCGCAGGTTTTAGAATGAAATATATTACCAACCCAGCTTTTTTAAAGTCTAACTTGGTCTATAACCAGTAGGTGAGTTTCCTGCAGGAAAGCAATATCACATTTTAAATGCTTAAGGTGAATAAATATCCTAGCTCGTTTAACAGGTCCATTTAAACCTTTTACATTCCAAGTGATGAAACGTACGGCAGCTCCTCCTACATCAGCACTGTTCACCATATAAAAAATAAGGGAGAAAAAGACCCAGAAGTGACAGCCAGGGTGCACAGCTTATTGATTACTTTATCAAAGAAAAAACGCAATCCATGCTGCAGAAGAGTGATGACGTCCCCTTCCCCACCCTTAAACAAAACCCCGTTTAAACCTAACCGAAGAACTAAGCCTATACCTGTCCTTCTCAATGAGGCAAGCTGCAGGCTAAACACTATTTTTCCTACGAACGTCTGGTAGCACATTTCCTTATGTTATGCATAGGGCTCCCAGCTCTTTGAAATGGAACATAAGCACTAAAGTTCAGGCAATCATTAGCAAATAACTGACATGTTAACTAATCATTTAAAGGAGAGGGAAAAAACAACAAGATAATAATAATAATAAAATAAAAATTAAAAATTAGAAAGACAAAGTTAAGCTACAAAATTGTAGACTACTAAACATATCTTGGCATCTGTTTAAACGTCAGATCCTGAGGCTGAATATGTTTAAAAAATTAAAAATAAAATAATATAAAAAAGACTTGAGAACGAAAAATCAAATATTATAATAATAGTAAAATAAAACACACACACACACATGAATAAACTAAGGGTCCCCACGCACGACGGTGGTTACGTCAGATAGTGGTTTTGGCTTAAGATTTATAGCATTAAATGCTCACACCTGAAGTCCAGTGTCAACATGCTCAAATTTCTGGTCGTAAAATTTCTGCGCTTTGTCAGGCGAGTCGAAAGTCAGTACGTTATTGTCGAACATCACTCGCTGCCGGGCCGGGTAGAGCAGGTGGAATTTGACGTTCATCTGGTACAGCGCTCGTTTGACGCCGTTAAACACAGCTCTCTTCTTAGCCAGCGCCACGCTGACGTCCTGGTAAACTCTGACGTTGGCACTTTGGTATTTCAGCTCATGACTCCAGGCCCAGCGTAGCGCAGCTTCTTTTTGCTGGAACCAAGAAAAGCAGACCAGGAACGTGCGAGGAGATGATCTTTGGCCGGGTTTGGAGGTCGGGGTCCGGTGTGCTCTCTCTAGCTCAGGCGGCGCGGGGAAAACTTCTGGCCCCATCAGCTGCATCAGCACATCCGACATGAACTTCACGGGGTCTTTGCCGTTTTCGCTGCCTTCGGGGATGTTCAGAATGCGGAGATTAGATCTCCGTGAGCGGTTTTCCAGGTCTTCACATCGATCCAAAAGCTCCTGGTTGTGATTCTGGAGCATTTTGATGGCAGATTCCGCAACTGTGAGCCGCTCAAAGTTATCGCCGGCAACCCCCTCCACGGAGGTAAGATGGCTCTGGAAAGAGTTGAGTGTTGTCTGTAGCGAATCCAGAGAGGATTGCATTGGTTTGATGGCCATTTCAATGTCCTCCTTCAGTGAGGTTCTCTGTTTTGCGAACTCAGCCGCTAGTTGGTCCATGATGTCTGCACCAGTTGCAACGGGCGGCGGGGTGGTCCCAGACGCTCCTTCGGTGCTCGGAGAGTTGCTAGCTGTGAAAGATGCTAACTTAGCCGCTGCGCACGTGGCCGAGGTTTGCACGCTGTTGGCCGATTTGGCAGATTTAGAGCTATTCATTCTTACCAAGAGAGCTTGATACAACCACCCCTAATTATATACCAAAGTTTGAGTAGTGTAATGTCTTAAAAGAGGGGTTAACAAAAAAATGAGTCAAGGGCCTCTTCCTATAAGTCCTCTCCTTACATGTCACAACCGTAAGCCAGCCCAATGAATTCTGAGGTGTTCAGAGACAGACTTTCTGCACAGATCCAGGTGAATGCAGCCAAACTGATTGGACGGCGTTTCATAATACAGATGGACAACGACCCAAAACATACAGCCAAAGCAACTCAGGAGTTTATCAAACCAAAGAAGTGGAATTTCTTTGAATGGCCAAGTCAGTTACCTGATCTTAACCCAATTGAGCATTTCACTTGTTGAAGACTAAACTTCAGACAGAAAGGCCCACAAACAAACAGCAACTGAAAGCCGCTGCAGTAAAGGCCTGGCAGAGCATTCAGAAGGAGAAAACCAGCATCTGCTGATGTCCAGGAGTTCAAGACTTCAGGCTGTCATTGCCAACAAAGGCTTTTCAACCAAAGATTAGGAATGACCATTTGGTTTTCAGTTATTTCATTTGTCCAATTACTTAGGAGCCAATGAAATGAAGGGATTGTGTTTAAAAAATGCTTTAGTTTTTCACATTTTTATCCAATCTTTTTGTTCAACCCATGGAATAAAAGCTGAAAGTTTGCACTTCAATGGCGTCTGAGTTGTTTTATTTAAAATTGACTGTGGTAATGTACAGATACTAAATTAGAGAAAATGTTTCTTTGTCCAAATATTTATAGTCCTGACTGTAGATAGAAAAAACTGCCTACAGGACAGCACCAAAGCGCTCATCCTGGCAGCTCAGGAACAAGCCCTGAGCACCAGAGCGATAGAGGCTCAGATCTACCACACCAGACAAGACCCAAGGTGTAGGCTGTGCAAAGAGGTGCCTGAAACAATCCAGCACATAACTGCAGGGTGTAAGATGCTGGCAGGTAAAGCATACACGGAGCGCCACAGTCAAGTGGCTGGAATAATATACAGGAACATGTGTGCAGAATATGATCTGGAAACCCCAAGGTCAAAATGGAAAACACCTCAGAAGGTGGTAGAGAATGAGAGGACAAAGATCCTGTGGGACTTCCAGATCCAGACTGATAAGATGGTGATGGAGAACCAACCAGACATTGTAGTGGTGGATAAAGAACAGAGGAAAGCCGTTGTGGTGGATGTGGCAGTGCCAAGCGATGGGAACATCAGGAAGAAGGAACATGAGAAACTGGAGAAATACCAGGGACTCAGAGAAGAACTGGAGAAAGCCTGGAAAGTGAAGGTGACAGTGGTGCCTGTGGTAATTGGAGCACTCGGGGCAGTAACCCCCAAGCTGGAGGAGTGGCTACAACAGATACCTGGAAAGACCTCAGACCTCTCAGTCCAGAAAAGCGCAGTGCTAGGAACAGCTAAGATACTGCAGGACCCTCAAGCTCCCAGGCCTCTGGTAGAGGACCCGAGCTTGGAGGAGAAACCACCCGCGGAGGGTGAGAGGGGCGTTTTTTTTTTATATATATATGTAGCTGGGTAGCTCAGTATATATATATTGTAGGAAAGAAATCTTCCGCTTTAAGATCTTTCCATCCGTGCGTGTTCAGGAGTCGAGAGTGGTAAAGCAAACCAAGGATTCAACCAGATTAAAAATACACGAAGTTTATTGCCCTGACAATAGTTCTAACACAGATTAAAGACATTGTTGCAGATATCTGGATTCTCAAGTTAAAAGACCCACAGACGCACAAGTTACATGCGCATTACTTGTAGGTTTTCCTGAGAACAGCAGAAAAGTACCAAAACAGTCTTTTAAACGTGTGTTGAAACTCCGCCCCGGAACACTCTGATTCGTCAGCCGGTATCCCTTGTGCTTCCACCGGCCAATAGATGAAGGTTGCCAACTCCAGATCCGCTCCGCCTTTCCAGGGGTGGGGGCATTTCACCGGCGCACACAATCCAACGATCAAAAGAGTCCTCATCTGGTCCAAAATAAATCATACCAGCCAAACGAATACTCCATCACAGGCAGGAGTTCAGAGGTCAGCTTCATCCTCCACATGAGAACACGAATCTGAACACTTTCCCAAGGATAAGTCTCATCGTTGTAATTTTATGGCATTGTGTTTAAAAGAATTCTGTCAAGGAAACTACTAGGTAGCTTTTAGGGTGACATCACAGCAGCGCATGCCGCGTAATAAGACACAGAAAAGCATGTAAGATGTGTTTTCAGCTGTGTTAAAATAAACAAATAAACAGTTTCATCCTTTTTTCTGTTTGATAACATGACAATCGTTGCTTTATGTTTATCCGTGACTCATCTTTTGCTTCCTTTTTTATTCTGCTTGCTTTCTATTTTGTTCTTCTCCGAGGACAGATTGTATTCAGACTGAAAAAACTGAGAATGAACCGAAGCTCAGTCCGATTGGAAACCAACTGATACCACCTCGAAAGGTGGGTTTGAGAGTGGTTTCTAGTCCCGGACCAAGATCCACTTGAGTGTATTTGGACTGACAATTTGTTTCGGATTTTTGGGGAAAACAAACTTTGGTTCACTTAAAGCGAAAAAAAATGTGTCCATTCTGATCGTTTTTGTGTTGCCTTTTATCAGATATCAGAAATATTGAAAACTGCTAATTATGCCTGAAGAAGACTGGCAGCCATTCCTCTTTCGGTCTACCCCAGGGCACCTGTGGCTACTCAATAGCGTACCATCACCAAGTATGAATAAGGAAAAAATGAATAATGGAAACACACTTTGAGAGTCTACAAAAGCGCCGCAGAAAATTCAATCTGTTATTATTCTTATCATTTTTTCTTTATTCGTATCATGAATAAGTACTAGACAAAAGAAAGCTGTTTGAAGAAGAGCATTTGTGTTTTTTAGAAAATAAGATGGGAGGGCCACAAGCTCCCTCCTCTGCTCCTTTCTGATGCAGATGACTAGATCCATGTACGTCTATGCTGGCCTTAAAGCCTTGGAGTTTAGCGGAAACTACAGCAGACAAGATCTCTCTGATTCTTGACTGGCCTGTCATTAAACCGTTAAATCCTGCCTAAAAGGTCACATATTTTTAGAATTTCATTAGGTTTAATCTAACATATGTAAAAAGACATTTTAGCTTCTCTTTAGTTGCTGAGTGGTTTAAGTTAATGTTGTTAGTAGGAGAGACAAGGGTTGTCACATTGCTGATTTCCCATTATTACCATAATATAGCTAAAACCCAGAACAAAAAGGTCAAATTTTCTGACATAAACAAAAATCTACTTACACCCATGTGTAGAAGACACATGTGCTGTACTGTAGCTCAATATCACATCTTGTTGTTCTATCTTATTGCCACGTCAAGAGGCATAAATATACAGGCACACGCACTTTTCACGATATGCTATCAAAGTGCTTTATGTTGGGTTAGGCCTGCGCTCATTTTTAAACCTGCAGCAGACAAGCAACACAAGCAGGATGCTGCTATTAAAAATCCAAACTCATAACAGCATCAGCTAATTTTAGTGGCAAAAAAGACATTTTCATGTTGATGCCCCTTTGGTTACTTTCTTTTCATTTCAGCACAAAGATACTAAAATCAGTGATGCATCACTCACTAGATCGTATTGATAGCTTGCAAGAAGTCATTGGAGGAGTGGAATAACAATTTACAGAAGGAGGAAGATGGAGCAGATAGTTGCTTCTCTCTGAAAGATAAACCTTGGAGAGGTGGCAGAGAACTGCAGAGAGGAAAAAAACAAGATGGAATACCCAGCGCTCCAGCAAGACTCTCCATCCGTAAGCTGCCAGTCCCAAAGCGCAGTCTCTCGGGAGGAGCAAGAGGATAAGGGGATGGAGGAAGAGAATGGTGCAATTTGTCAGTCAGATGAGGAGACTCACCTAACAGCTTGAGCACAACAGATGGTGATAAGTGTTAGATGTTGGAAAAACAGATAAAGCATTACACTCATTCAGGCAGGGCAGAGAGCTGCAAACAAGGTAACCTAATCAAAGGAAATGTGTCAGTGCTTCACCCGCAAAGCATTTGTTTCCATTTATTGACACATGCTGCACGGTTGCGCAGTGGTTAGCACTCTTGCTCTCCGCCAGCCGGGACTTGAAGGAATCTGGTCCAATTCACGGCTGGGGGACCTGAAACAGAACACCAATGGGGGACCTTTCTGTGTGGAGTTTGCATGTATGTGCATGGGTGGGTCTGGGGTCTCCGGCTTCCTTCCAAAGTTCAAAAACATGCTTCATAGGTTAATTGGTTACTCTAAATTGTCAATAGGTGTGAACGTGAGTGTGCATGGGTGTGTGATTTGTGGCCCTGCAACAGACTGGTGACCAGGATGTCCACTGCCTTCGCCCACAAGCCGGGATAGGCTCTGGCAGCCCTGTGACTCCGAAAGGGACCAAACCGCTTATTGGTGATGAGCCCCAACCAACCCCTACCAGCCCCCAGACCCACTCCTATAAAAATTGTGTTTTAGGGTTTTTTAACATTATGTGCTTTTTCTTGTGCTAGAGTACACATATAAAGAAAATTAATTTTAAAATTGGATTTCTGAGGTCTTCTTTATTCAAATTGTTGTAAATTACAAATGCTATTTGAAAAAGCTTCTATGACGAGGCACGCTTGGGGCACGTTGAGGACATGACGTGGAGTTAACTCATGCGCTCACTCAGTGCATCAAACAACAAAGAACCATGCAGTCTAAGCTGACGGATCAGGGGCCTGTTTCAGAAAGGAGGTTCAACCAACTCTGAGGTTAAACTTGAACTCTGAGTTGGTCAATTGAGAGATTAACAACTCTGAGTTTTCTGATTCAGAGCAGCTGATCGGAGTTAGGTCAATCAACTCTGAGTGGACTGATTCGGAGATGAGCGTGCGCACCCCGACTATAAAAAGCCATTATCAATGGAACGCAGATATCACGAGTCACCATGGCAACCGTGAAAAAAAGAGGTCTGCATATTTTTCTCCAGCTGAACTTGACGTGCTGCTGCAGAGTTGCAGTGAATATGAGCACATATTCCAGAAGAAAAGCAACACCGCTGCATCTGCAAAACAGAGACAGTTAGCGTGGAAAACACAGCTGCTCAAGTTAATGCCTAAGTTTGCATTTAAATCATTGTTATAAAATATTGGCTGTAATAAATAACTTTTTAAATAGTGTAAGGAGTGAAATAAAAAATGGTGATATTAAGGTGAACATTTTAAGTGTTATTCCTGGTGTAAATGCATGAAATGCTGCATAGTGTACAGAACCAATCTGGGGGAAAATGCATTTAACTCCGGTAATGTTTAGAGGACTTTTTTGTTAACCTTCCCCTCTAGCAAACGTTGGTCAGTTTAATATTAATACATGCAATTGTGTTTTTAAAAGTGAACTTTTGTCTACCCTTGCATTGATCAAGTGGTATAGGTTTATATGGGATTAAGAAAGTAAGCAGTACTAGAAAATTGTGTTTCCAAAAAGTAATTGTTACATTAATCTAATTCAATGTCCCTGATTTCATTTTCATGTAGATGCAGTCCTGCAAGAATTAAAATAACATTGCAGCTGCTAAAAATGAAGTATAAAAACATAATTCAATCAGGTCAAATGTGAGCATGTCATGGATGTAGGCTTTGTTGAC